>VYZV01036456.1:89223-106310 GCA_013401275.1 Pandion haliaetus | reverse complement strand
TGATTTTTTTTTTTTTTTTTTTTTCAAACGTTCCGCTGTGCACAAGCCTGGCACTATCTCTTCTTCTGTGACTAGTTCTTATTCAGAGATACTCTTTGACTTCTAGCACAAATGGTGTTATGGAGAGGTATGTTTACTGCATAAAGACATAGGAAATACACCTAAATTCCCTATTCTGGTCAGTATATTTATATGAAAAGTATTGTGGCAATAAATCAAAATATAGTGATTGCCATTCCCCTTCCCATGGTGATTTATAATTGTGGATTTACATCTGGCTAAAAGACACTGTTCAGACTGTCTAGCTTGCATGGTAATAACAGCAAGCTCTCCTCTATTTCCTTTTAGTATGGCAATGGAGTCTGAGAGCCCCTTCACTTTAAACAATTCAATGAACACATAAAATGGGAGTTAAAACCTTCTGCAAAAAACAAAAATAATAAAGCATGATCACTGAAACCCTAAATCATAATGACAATGTTATCCGGTGTCAGCTACAGACACTCACTGACTACAATGGAGTTTTAAGTGAAGCATTTCTCTATCTGGTAAAGAAACAAAAAAAAAAGAAAAAGAGGAAAAAGGCAGGGAAATAATATTCAAGAATTTTTTAATACAATTGAGGGGCTAACAGTAGAAGAAAACTATTCACCCTCCAGTACTATGAAGTTTTACTTCACAGAAAAAAAAATAGGTTGCTGTAGGAATTGAGATGTCTTGTTCCCTTTAACAACATTTCTCAGTCTGGGCAGTATAAACATCCAGGAGTCACCTTCACATTTATAAACTATAAACATTATTATCTTAGGTTCCATTTGTTAAACCCACTCAGTTTTTTTTCGTTCAGCTGCCTAGCAAAGCAAATAGGCTTTGGTAGTGTGCTGTTGGTAAGACCTGGACAATGGTATTCTCGTTTGAAAAGTAAAACAACAGACTGACCTGCAAGACCCTTACCATATAATTAATAGGATCTTAGTAACAGACTTTGGTGGAGGAGTTCTCTGCTAGCATCAGGAGTTCAACTTTCTTCCTGTCCTGAGATTGGTAATGGACAGCCTATGAACATGCTTGAGGCTCAAGATGGTCCTCAGGCTTCCAGGGAAGGGAAATGCTGTAACCCATGCATTTCCCTGAACTCTCCTCTCCCTACTTTAGCATTTCTAGAGCTGTATGGACAGTACAGAAGTCCTAAGAATTCATTCCAGACTGAAATGTGTCTCAGAAAGACAGAAGACAAGGAAAGAAAGTAAAAATTTGCCTCTTAAGTTCATATAGATATTCAACACCTGAGCCATCCAAGTCAAGCATCTTTGCAACTCATGATACCCTTCAGGGGGAATATGCTATGTTCTACAAATCATCTCTGCACAGAAGAGAAATACCACTATTTTGCTGGACACATACTGCCCCTTATAAGGCAGTCAGGAGATGAACTAAGTTGAGCTTTTTGGTAGTATCCATCACTACAGTCAAAGCATTAAATCCTTCTCCTTGTACAGTGGTTTATTCCATAATAGAAACATAGATAGTAGTGACAGAGAAAATCACTTGGGTCATCTAGTTTATCCTTTGCTGGGAGAAAGATTGTTTCCTGCATTTGTTGTCTTTGCAGACAATACCTCACCCAAAATTACCACCTGACCTAAAGTCTGACAGAGAAATGGAATATTACTAAGATAAACCATGCTCAGAGCCTGGTTTATTGTTTGTGTAGCAGCAGACAATGAGATCAGGGTACAGCTTACAAGATGAAAAGGTGGGGAAGAACTGTAAACCTTCCTTCTGCCCAGGGATACCAGCTCAGGGGAGATGCTGAGGGAAGGAACGGAAGAAAACAGAGCATTACCTGTCTGCAAACAGTACTGTCCTAAGGGGGTGGTAATCTGTGAAGATTGTTTGGGATCACTGGAAAAGGAATAAATGCAGTAGTGGTCTCGGGGGGATCCTAAAGGACTCTCCTCCCCTAATCCAGGGGTTTCTCTGGGAATTCTTCCCCATCTCTTTTCCCTATAGGACTCAGGAAAGAAGTCACACTACAGTGTTGATCTCTCTCCTTCCTAAAGTTTTAATGAGGATTATGCCCCACAAGGCTCAGTACAACAGCCAGAAACTACAGTTGCTCCTTAGCACCCGACCCTCTAAGACATGATTTTGTAATGTCAGCAATGGTTTTTCAGGGCTTCATATGTGCTCTTATACCACAGGTTACGATTTAATTTCCAGCAGGTGTTTGCTTTCATAACATTCAAGGTGACTCTAGGACAAGACTTAGGGCAGTGAGAGGGAAAAGTAAGGCTTTGCCATGCTTTGACTGATGCAAGGTCCAGCCTGTGGGAGACTCATCACACACCCTGTCCCTGCCATCAGGAATTGCTGCAAACTGTTCCCCTGTCCTCCATGGTCTTCTTGAAAGGAGATTTTCATGGCCGGCCAGCCTCCTGTTCTCCACTTCACAAATCCCCTGGGGCAGATAGCAGGTCTCCTTCCAGCTTGTCTGGCTCCTTCTCACTCCTGCATTCAAGTCTCAGCTCTTGCTCTCAAATTTACACCTTCCTCTTGCACACTTTTTTCCCCTTTGCCTCACGTCTGTTGCCTCACCAAAGCCTCTGGACAGCCCAGATCCCTCTTTTCTTGCCTTTGGTGGTTGCACATTGTGCTGTCTTTGCCTGATTTTTTTCCCTATATTTTGCAGTCAGTGTGGTGTCTGGGAGGGGATACGCTGCTGAGAGCAATGTCCAGAGGCAGGAGGTCAGGAAAAGCAAAACCAATTAATGGATCGGTATCTTACCACAGACGTCCCTGCCCTCTTTTACCCCCTGCCTTTCATGAGGCAGCCCTTCTGCTTAATAAGCAAAGAGCACAGCCTATTTCCCAGGTTTCGGAGTAGGGCTCGCACTGGGAGCCCAGTCTGTCCTTCTGCTCCGGCTTGCCCAGGCTAAGCCATCCCTGCAGTCAGCTGAAGGATGATGACAAAGACCTTTGTGTTCCTATTGCATAAACAACTGGGCTGGGCTGGCCAATCTTTTAAAACAATAAATTAAGAAGAAGGCGATATTTTGGCCCAAGCAGGGTGGAGATGGAGATAAGAGGTACTTGTTCTTGGGGACAGGCAGGAAATACTGCTTTCCAAATTAGTTCATTTTGCTTATGTTTCACCACAGGATTTTACCTTTCCTTTCTGAATGCTGTCAGTGCACAGGGACAAAATACGTGGTATTTTGGTACACTGCTGTATTTAGAACAGCCACAAAAAATTAGAATCCAAATCATATCCAACCTATCATGTGATTACATGACAAACTTGCATAGCCGGAGATCCTCTGCGCCATGCTCAGTCCTTGACAGAGCTCTCGCAAGCTATGTGAGTGATGAGCTCCTATTTAGGAACTGACAAATTTGTGTGGATCAATGATTATTAAAAAGAAAATGTCATTAAAGAGGACAGTTTGGTGCAGTATCATCCAGAAGCTGTCAATGTCTCTGCTGGGAAAATTAAAATAAAGTCATCTTACAATGCATATTTCAAACATTTTGAATTTAATAATTAACTCAAAGACAGCAGCAGTAGCAGCCTATTTCCAGAGTGCATTCTGGTGTCCCTTAAAAATACGGAGATTATAACTTCTTGTAACTCTTGCTAAAGCTTGCTAGGATCTTCCATTTACAAAGTGTTTGTAAATTGAACTGTATGTTTTTTCTAAAATGAGGGTAGCAACTGACTGAACATCTTACAAATTACTCTAAACTTAAAAAAAACCCCAAAACACACCAATGTTTTATTTTGATACTTGTAAGCAAAAAAAAATAATCTTTGTATTGGAAATTATTTTTAGTTTTGAAGATTTCTGTTTCAGTGATAAAAATGAAACATTCAGTTGTCTTTTGGACATATCTGAAGCAATTCTTCCCCCCACTAATTTTGGTTCAACCACTGAACAGAAAAATTCAGAGTTCAATTCTTCTCGCAGGAACGAGCCCTGCAGATGTTAGTTGTCCACTTTGTATTGTCATATGAAGCCTGTCATGGTTCTGCTGAGACAGAGTGAGGTGAACTGCTAGTAAAATCAGCAGTATTGCTAAGAATAAATATTTATACAGTATAAAGATAGGAGATCTTTTCGAAAGTTTGTCATGTCCTTTATGACAGCAGTCCTCATAAGCATTGCTATTATTCATTATTGGAGGGGTTTTTTTTTTCAATAAACCAATGTAGAACTAAGAATTAGTTATTTTAAACACAATATTATTATTACAGGTATTTTTTTTCCTCATAATTTTTCAGAACTGAGACTAATTGCAAATCCAGTACAAGCCCAGGACAGAGACAGTTTGAAACAATGAAGAACTAAGTAAAACCAAAGGACCAGTACAGAGTGACGGGGAAGTACAAGTAAGAAGCTGGAGAAGTACTGGTTAGTTTGATAGATTATTCTGTCTTACAAGGGACATCATTAGTGTCAGGTTCTACACAGGCATCAGAGTGAATGGGAGATGTGCAGAAAACTAAGCCTTGGCACATCCACAGAGCCACACATGCTACAGTGTAGGAAGTTTTTTCCATCTTCTAGTACTTTGTTAGAAATCTTAATACAGCCTAATGTTACAAATTTAGGTTCAAACTTCTCCCTTCATCTGAACCTTCCTGTTGCTCTGGGGGAGCTGTAATTCTTTCCCCATACAAAGGTCTCACTCCCAGGTATGGTCTCCTTTTCCATGACGTGATACAACCTTTTCCTGAGGCTTTTTACATTTGTCATTTGTAGATTTGCTATAAACTTTAGAAAAAAGCAGCAATCTGAAAAGAGGCAGTGCTGCATGCTGGAGCCCAGTGCCCGGCTGAGCCGTGGGGTTTGCTGGGGACAGCTCGGGGCAGGGCAGACTGGGACCTGCAGCTCCTGTGGGGCACTGAGCTGATGAGCTGAGCTGAGAGGTTACAAGGGGAGATATGTCAGTATGGCCAAATCATAGTACCCAGGTTAAATAAAAACCATCTAGATGGAGCATTTCTACTTTCCCCAAACTGAATTTCCTTCCCAAGAATTTTGTATTTCATGACAAGTTTTAAAACTGAGATTTTTAATCTTAAAAGAAACCAAAATCAGAATTTTCCACAGGACAGAAATTCCTATTTCAGTGATAAAGCAGAGGAGACCATGCTAAATGGAGCAGCTGGATGGCTGGGGGCAGGTGGCTGATTTTACTTTCCAGAATAGCACACAAGGAGGTCCTTACACAGGGCACAGGCATAATCTTGAGGACAATCCTTCCTCTCGCACGAGCAGCTGCCCTGTGCAGAAGGCTGTACCTAACTCAGGCAAGGTTTTTGCAGCAAACAAAAGTTGACCTTAGGAGTCTTTACAGTCAGTTGCCTTCTTTAGCATTACTGCCTTCTGTTGATACCTTGGCAGCAAAATGGAGAGTTATTTGGTATGTCTTCATTTGCAAAATTAAATTTGGAGAGGAGAGAGATAATTCCATAAAGTAAACCAATATAAACAAAACCAGCCCCGCTGGGTAAGAAAATACAGCTAACTGGGGGAAGTGCATGTAAATCAGTATAAATAACGGCCATGTAAAACCATGGTGCTGTGTATTTCTAGTAACCAACCTTCAACAGATGATGAAAACAAAGGAGGGCAGTGATATGTGGATTAGAGAACGTAACACATGAAGAGGCTGAGAAAGCTAAATTCATAGAGTCCAGTGAAAGAGATGGCTCAGGGGGAACATGATCACAGTCTATAAATACCTTCAAGGTAACAATAGAAATGAAGGGAGGGAATTATTCACAGTCTTAGAAAATTGTAGGCTAGGGAGCAATGGCCTGAAGCTAAGAAAGAAAAAGTTTAGGTGAGATATTAAGGGGGGCGGGGGGGGAAAGAAGCCCTGACAAAAGAAAGCGATAGGGCAGTTTAATAGCTGAACAGGGAAAGTGCCCAGTGTAGCATAACTGCCAGGTTTATGCAACCAGTGAGATGGCATATTGCTGGAAAAATAGAGAGAGGCTTTAATCAGACACACAAGGGCCAGAACAGATTGAAAGAGTACTCCTGGTCTCACAGGCTGTGCTCCAGGTAATGCCATATAGTGCTACATGGAACTACAAGGCAGAGCTGTTTCTTTCAGCTAGGCCAGCTGCTTCCCGTGTTGCGTGCTCTTACATATTTCCTTTATCCATCACGCATCCCCCCCCATTCCCATCCAAACGCGGATTAATTCCATGTTGTCCCCTCTTACCGAGTTTGGCTTTCCATCCCACTGACAGAGGTGTCAGGAGAACTGCAAGAAGAAGGAGCAGTTGTTACTAAGGCAAGCCCAGCCAAGAGGGCTGCTGATATGATGGATTGTAGAAGGAAATCTCTAAGTCACTTAAGGATGAGGAGTTGGAGGTTTGCATGAATAATACCAATAATCACATAAAAAACTCTCCACAACAATGAAAAGTCGGAAGAAACCACTGCCTCTGCTCAGAGCACCTCAAAAGCCAACTCTGGTCTCCACCGAAAGAATGAGATTTCCAGGGCTGAGTGGGACTTTTTGAAGAGACGGCTTCTCCTGGAGGAAACGAGTAGGACCCTATGAGCTCTGGTGGTGGGTCCCCATTGCACAAGCTCTCTCCGCTACTTCTCTTTGCCCTAGAAATGCAAGGGAATGGGGTCAGCCAGGAATCTGAGACAGGCTGATATTTATTCTCTAACATCTGAGAAAGGTGTTTCTAATGCATGCCTAGCAAACTTCGTAAGGTGTGCTAACAATAAACGACAGCAAGTTCACAGTCCAGAAGATATCCTGGAGGTGGGATTCGGTTGCTCAGAGGAGCGTGGGAGGAAGCAGGAAGGCTGTTGCTACCCACGGGCATGGGGCTCCCGCTGCAAAATGATACACGATTATCACAGAGCTTGCCGTTGGTTGGCATCTAGTCAAACTCCTGGGTACACAGCAACCAGTACCCAGGGTGGTTTACAGCACAATTGCAGATCTACTGCCAGAAAAAATACTCAGTGTACAGCACAGAAACCAATACAGAAACCTTCCATAAATACTGCCTGTCACCCTTTCTGTTTGGGGGACCACAGCAAAGGTATCTGCTCACCCAGCACTGCTGCTGTCTAAGGGCCTTTCCACAAAGCTCACTTGTGGGCATTGCCCCTAACTTGCTAGAGAAGAGATGTCTTTTTGTGTGAACACTCCTTGCTCGGTGCTTTCTTTACAATGAAGTACCCACGGAGCATCACTGCATGGCTGCCTGGCAGCTGCCACCAGTGCTTGCAGGACTGGGGGTAAAACGTTGTGCAAAAGCAAATAGCAGATACTAAGTGTGGGCCTGCTGCATCTTTAATGCTAGGCCAGAAGAAGCACCGGGGTAGCAAAACTGTATCTGAAACAATTTTGTACCATTTTAATAGTTTAATTTTAGTTGTATTATTAGTGAAGCAGAAAAGCTGAATGAATCTATGCTGAAGTTTGCCAGTTGATGGTCACCACTTTTTAGACTGATCCAGAGAGTTGATGAATGTTTTGCCAGTGGAGTCTTAGTGACGAGCATCTTGCAGAGGGATTTTCATGGTTTTGTTGGTTTCTTGTTTACAAAGAACTACTTAACATAATGATTCTCTGATGTCTTCACAACAGATAATAGAAGAAGCATCTCAAAAGAGATTTATGTAAAGTCAGGGGTATGACTGGGTTACAGAGAAGGTTTGTTTATGGTAAATGCCAATCACTAAAAGTATCAGATGTAATACTTTGAAAACAATGAAAAGTTTTGCTTCTCTTTGGTTTTAAAACTAAATCTGTATCATTTGCTGTGCTGAAAATCCCTGACAATTATTGGTGAAATAACAAATCTAAATCATAATTTTAGAAGTCACCCTTTTTTATTTTAAAAGTATTCCCCATCCTAAGGAATCCAGATAGGTACATGCAAACAAGTATTTCCAGAAGGTATGTCCTTGAAAAATCTGGAAAGAGTAAGGGAACAAAAGAGCTGCATAGGTCTGCTGCACCTTCCTCAAAGTTGCTTTCCTTCAATAACTTTGTTAAAACAATCCGCAGTTACATACATAAGCTCAGACAATCGTATTTCTGAATAGCTATTTAACTGAAGGGAACTACAGTCATTCTAAAGACATATCTCTGTTAGAATCTATAATGAATGTAATCTTCAAGGGGCAATAACTTCTCTCAATTACACAATTTTTCTGTTAAAAATGGCATATGTTACAAACTGTGTTGTCAGCTCCTCTGGCAATGGACACACGCATTTCTCAGTGAAGCATCTTAGGCACCCCCAGTATGCTATCAATAAGATCAGTAATAATGTTAAAACTTTTTATTTTTAATCGCATGTTAACATAATCTTTCGAGTTATTTTTCCAGTATAAATACATAGGGCACAACAGCTGTTTGGAGATCTCCAATTAGAGCTGTTTTGTGGCTGTCTGTACAGAAAATGCCTTTGGCTAATATAATTTAAACCTCTTCTGTAAATGCATTTCATGCTTTGAAGTTAGCTAATAATTTCTGTCATTTAAGAACAATGTTCCATGATTTGCTCCTATTAGCAAAAGCGAGAACATGAGCACTCCCTTTGGCTCCCTGCTCCCCACCTGCCCGTGTGCTGGAGCACTGGTCATCTGCTGCCCTTGATTTAGAGAGCACTGCCCTGCTGCTGCGAGGTGCTGGGTGGGAAGGTGTTGTGGACTCCAGGATGGCATTTTTACAAAACGCACAGGCGGCTGGAGGAACTTCAGAGTTAGGTCCCAAGGTCACAGCCAGAATCAGGAAGGAGAACTATAAATTACAAAGCACTGGACTGCAGCCAAGCCCTTGGGAAGCTGCATTTAACATATCATTCTCTAAGCAGCAGGATGAAACCTTAACTCCCTTTCAGACAGAATTTGAATGGAATTTGTTATAAGATTGAAATATCACCAACTGACTTTCCATGACGACTCAGAAACGGGTTGCAATTGCAGGGCGATCCTTTTCTAACCAGCCCAAAACGATGATGAGGATGATGATAGAGCCCTATCAAATATTTATGAAAATGAGATGAATTTCTTTGCTAGTGACATGCTGATGATATAACAGAGTCCTCAAATAAACTCTTGACGTTAACCTAAGCTCAGATTTCTCCCAGTGTAAACCAAAGGTTGAATAAACAAGCTGATTCTAGTATTTGAAGTAAAAATGCTGCAATGGAGGTTAATAGCAGTGAAGTTAAATGCAGGTAAATGTGATGATTTATTACTTGTAGATACTATTACAGACTTGCATTAGTGCTGTAGACCTCCTGTGTAAAGGTACAGCATTAGAAGGACTTTACATGAGCCATAGGCTCCTTGTGCAGTAGCTCCCATGTGTTATGTGCGTACACAGTATCTAATTCTGTGGGGATATGCCAAGTCCTCCAGAAGTTGCAGCATACACAAAACAATATGGGTAGTGCTATTCCAAAGCATTAAAAAAATACAGTTTTTATGAGAAAAGGACTAATTATTTTAAGGATGCAAAAGTTACTTTAGACTTTAAATATTGAAAAAAATACAAAAAAGAAATGATCCATGTAAATTTTCTGTATCACAGGCGTAAAACCTCTGCATCTCGCTGTCGCACCATTAACTCTGAGACCCCTATTTAAAGATGTGAGATAGTAGTATTGTCGGTCTCTGTGGGAAAAGGGGCAGCTTGAAAGCAACTCCCCTCCCCCTTGTCTGCAAAGGAAGAATAGTGGCATTAAGTGCTAAGACAGCTGCCATCCTTCCATCTTGGCACTAAGTTAGGTGATGGAAAGCAGTGAAGAGATGCTAGAGAATTTGGGGAGGTCTGTGTAAAGGCAGATGAGAGTACTAATTTATTGGACAGCAGCTTCCTCAGATGGATCGTACAGCTGTAACTAATAAGTAGATGTGAACCATTTCGCTAGTAAGTTGTAACTGATTCTTTAAAACTGTTGCAGGGCTGGTGACCAGGGACCGTACTATTAGCAAGAAAAACTAACAATGTGGTGTGGCTGATCTGAATAGTTGTGAGAAAAGCTAGAAAAGTAATAAATTAGCTTCTGTAGCTGGAGCATTATTTTTTGGATGTGAGTATATTAAAGTATACTTTCAGGGAAAGCTGGAAAAAAAAATAATCTTAAGTATTTGTAAAACATCATAGGGATGGTGGGGAATGAACTTTCCCTAGAACTGGTGGATGTGGAAATCTGTGTTGGATGGACTAAGTTCTGGCATGGGAGATGCAAGGATGAAATAATACTTGGTCATGCTGTGATAACCTCCNATTAGGACAGGATTGTCTCTTCTCTTACTTGAGAAACCAGGCAAATACATTTCTGCCACAGGAAAGGAAGGGCTACGTTCTGTAAGTACTCCTTCCTCTGAGCCTTTGGCATCTGCTAAAATGAAGAAGATAACTACTCTTCTGAACTGCAACACAAAGAAGATATTCATGGCATCCTCCCGCGTATGTGCCTGCAGATTCATACGTTTGATCGACCAGGATGCTATTTTTACAATTTCTTCCTTTATTTCATAGATCTTTTTGCAGATGGATTTTGTAATCCCTAAGAAATGAGATGTCCAGAGGTTTACAAAACAACAATCTTGGGGGGGGGGGGGGGGGGGGTTACCAAATGAAAGAGCAACGTGGGTTTTATTCCTTCTTACACACTAGTCTAACTTTTGATGCACCCTTTAGATTTCTGGATTTGTTTTACTAATTCAGCTCATACTGATTTATATGCTTTAAGCAGATCAAGCAGCTCATGCAAAAAAAACCTGTTAAAGTGTATTGAATAATTATTTATGTAACATCTTCTATTAAAGAACTTAAAAGCAACAGAAAAATTAATTGATCTTCTTTGAGCTAAGTAGTATCTCCATTTCAGGATATAAAAATGAAGGCATATTAAAATCAAATATTCAAACATAGGTGCCTAAAGTTAGTTATCTAAATACACGTGTCACCAGCTAACTACTGCTTTGATTCTCCCAATTCAGAAGGGGATCATTTTTGCATCTGAGGGTCACACTGAATGGAACAAGCAGCCAACATTTCTCTAACTATTTCTGTGCAGGTATTAAAGGGACCCAAATTTAAAACCCAGGATCTCCTGCGGCTTTGGCTCAAATTAGCAACTGTTAAAAAATGAAGCAACTTTTATTTAGCTCCTAGCTGTAAGTGGATGTCAGATTGGAAGCATTCAAGTTCAAAAACCACTCAGAAAGTTTATGTAACTGGTCCTGCCACCTCTCCCAACTTGAGTAATTACTGCTCTCTCAATGAGTGTAATTTACTTACATTAACTGACTTTCATGAGGTTGGTTACTGTATGAATGGGGGTTGGAAGATCAGACCCTATCGGATTTTATCATGGTCATGCTGCTCTTTGGCAGCACTGAAGACAGAAATCAGCCCCCCTGCCTGCCTTCTGTCTTCATCACAGGCGCAACCTCCAACCCCTTCTCCCAGAGCAAGGACTCGCACCTCTGACTGAGTGAGGCTTCTTTCTGATGAAGAGTGAAAGACCATTTATGGATGCTGTGATACACATTTCAAATTAAGTATTTTAAGGGAGGTGCAATAATTGTCAGGTCTGCATATTTAATGGACCTTGAGCTATAAACATGCTCAAAAGGTGTCTAGTTAATATCAGTTTGACAGTGAACTGGCACAGTGCTAAGCTCCGAAGCATCAAATTAGCATCGATCCGCAAAATGTTACTGAAAGGTTTCTTAAATCTGCCAAGTTTTGAAATCAATTCGGGAGAAGAGGGCTTCTCCCCCCACCCCGCCTTTCTTAAAGTCCTTTCTAGTTCCCTACCAGGAGTCCAAGGGCATTCCTTCAGACGTGCTTTACAAATGTTAATTCTTTTCAAACTCTGTTTTCCCATCCTCATGCAAGAGCGATCAATTCCTCTTGGGGCGTTTCTTCGATGGACTATTTAAAATCCTCTCCTGCTCGCTTTGGGTCTGGAGGAGCGGAGCTGTGACCGCACGGTGCCCAGCCGAGGTTCAGCTGGGCTCTGCGCAGACGATGCGTGTTTGATATTCTGGGACGCAGGTGCTCCGCTGCCTCCAGCGGATGGCTAATAACTTCCAGGTGGGATTTGAAGGAACTGGCACTGCCCCATTACATTCCTGTATGGCTTCGGTCCTGGCAACCTCAACAGCTTCCCTTCTCGCTGCGTGATATTAACACAGCTGCGCTCAGCGGACCCGACTATGCTGGAACACCCTCAATAAACAGGAAAGCTGGCACGCTCTGCTTTCTGAAGGGTTCATGACTCCGCTGCAGTTTCAGCTCGTCTGCCAGCACTGGGGTTTGTTAACCTTCCTGGCAGCCTGCAAAACCACTCTGCTCTGGGGCGCATCACCGGGGGACTGGCAGAGGCTGGCCAAAAGTCTGCCATGAAGGGGAAGAGTTTGAAGGAGCCTTACCCTGCTGGAGGAGGCCGATCCTGGTTGGTATTAGCTCACTTTGCTTGCATTTTGCTTTATGGATTTTCAATAACTATGATAGAAGAGCATACATTGAAACAAAAGAATGAAGATACAATGGTGACATTTTTCTCCAGAATTTTATCTTTGTCTAAGCAGGGATACAAATGGTAGGGTAAGGTCTCATCACAGAGCTTTCCTTGAAAATACACTGTAACAATTATCGAAATGTTTTGCCAGCAGAAGTCATGTAACAGCCCCTGTGAGAGGCTTGCGAGGTTGGGTTTTATCCCCTGAAAGAATGGAAATTGGGTGGCTTTTGGAAGAAAGCCACTGAATGGGGTGTTTAATGGTTGCTTGTTATTAGGGATGCATGCTGTGGCGTGGTTACCATGAGGTGGCACATGCCAGCACCTAATGGCTCCAAAAGTGGCATTGCCAGACCTGGAAGGTTTTCCCCAGCGTGGCAGGGAGTATGCCGCAACAGTGTGCCCCCTCGTTCCAACCTTTCTCAGCCATCCTCCCGCTCTGCTCTTCACCAGTGGGGTCATGTTGTGAAGACAGGGCCCTGCCGTCCCCTGACTTGCTCTTCTCACGGCACGTGCTCCACCTCTGAAGCCATGGCTCCAGGTTTCAGTGCTGGCACTGGGAGAGAAGACTGCACCTGCAGAACATCCCCCTGCAGAGCGGCTGTCCAACTCCTGTTGGACTGCTGTAGTTGTACCTTCCACAGATGGAAAACTCCTGGAAACATCTGTGGGACCATGTCTGTGGTTGTCCCCACCAGCTCCCCCTCAGCATCAGAAACAGGAGGAGGCTGAAGGTGTTGCTCCTGTGGCTTAGCTGAAGCCAGGGAGATATGTCGGCTGCTGTGTGATGACTAAGGCTCGCATGCTTATTACTTCTATCGGTTAGAGTTCTTAATCACTTTGTGCTGTTTCATCCTATAACATGAATTCACTTCAAGCTGTGAAATTCACCATTTTTGCCATGACTAATTTGTGAAATCTGCCACCTTCCTTCGTGGTTCGCTTTGTGCCCTAGTTAGGCATCATCTGTCTGATTAGGGAAATCTGCGATTTGTTTCTTGCAGTTGAGCCAACACAATTTCATTCCCCTCTTTGCACTCAAATGGGATTTCATCATCACTTTCGCCTTTTGATGTGATGGGGATGGAGCAACGTGGAAGCCATCTTTGCAGGGGTTTGCAGGCAGTGAGTCCCGGCCTTCCTCCTTGACATAATGTGTGGGTAGGGCTCAATCCTGCATCGGTGGGACTCAACCTGGGGCTCTAACCCGGGCTTTGGTTAAAGCCACTTAGGTCTGTATATTATGTTTACCATCTTACTACATTTCTCCCAGCCTGGTTGCTGCAATGTTTTGGAAATCATTTCCCACCTGCCTTGCCGGTGCCTTGTTTCACGATACATTCATCTGTTACTCTTTATATTGAACATTGCTGGCATTACTAAATGCTATAAATGTACCCAGTACACCATAAAAATACACAAGCAGCTGACTAGTCTTGCCTACAAGAAATACTATTAATCTTTCATGTTTCACATGGTCTGGGCAAGATCCAGAGGGTGCTCGAGGAACATCTCGTAACCGAATCGGGTCCTAAATTCCAACTGTCTCATGGATTGGTTAATGTCTAAAAATATTTTCCCACACTCTTAATGTCTTAATTCTTCTTTGAAGATGTTGCCAGCTCATCCATCCTTTTACCCATAATTTACACCCTCTTACAAACCCAGTGAAATATTATTTTAGTATTTCTCTCACTGAAATACAGTGATAAATGGTCGTCTTTTAAGATCAGTGGGAACACTATAACGGACGTGCAGGAAAGCTTATTGACTTGCTTTTGCCAAAATGGAGTCCTGCCATGAAGTTCAGAGGGATCACGAACTGCCCTGGATACTCCTCATGCTTCGAATAGTCCTTTTTAATGGTAAAGCTTACGGGTTTGTGCTACAGAGTTTTATGAGAGAAAAAGAAACCTTCCCTCCTAGCTCTACTCATTTTCACCGTAACTTTCCATCTCTCTCTTCCTGTGTTCTGCCTTTTTTTTTACCAGTTTCACTCAGTCTAAGTTAATCATCTCCCTGTCTGAAATGCAATCATGTAAGTAAGATCAGCAGCACCATTTCTAGTAACAGATAAATAGATGGACAAATGTCTGAGAATCCCTCCCTATAATTAACCCTTGATCAGAAACCTGGAGGAGGAGGTTCAGGAACATCCCACCTGCGTGTTTGTTATTTCGTCCAGCTATCGAAAACCTACGGGCCTGATCCTGCTTCTGCTTGTATGGTTGATAAAATTTCTTTTAATGACTCTGAGAGCAGGATTATGCCTGGTGCTCAGCACCCTGTGCTCTTCTCTGTATCTAGTGCATTCAGCATGGGAGTCTTCCAGCCGTACTAGCCCAAGCTATTTACTTACCACCACTGTGGACTAATCAGATGGCAATAAAAGCTTTTACTGTGCCATCCTGTTTGTGATCAGCAGAAACATAAAAAGCATGTTAGCAAATTGATTGTTGGCATTAATTGTGAGGAAAGAGCATTATACTGAGCACAGATAGAGGGTTTTTTTTCAGGCACAAAAATTCTATTTTAGTATTTTAAAAGCAATGCTGGAAGACGCTAAGCTAAGCCCAATGGACATACTTTTCAAATACCATAAGGCAAAGAGTAGTTACTGAATCTCCTCAGTCTGATTAGCTTACATAAACATAAAAATTTGAATAATGTTTAAAAAGCTAAATTCTCCAGATAATCCATAATCAGTAAATGTTCATTACTGAGATGTAGCAAATATGCATGAGATTTCCCCGGTGACGTTTTGGTTACATGATTTAAAAGGCATAGCAAAACTCTCCTCCATGCGGGGCCGGGCAGAAACTTCCACAGGCTCCAAAGGTCACTCAGCCACAGCTCGGACCTTCCTGGTCCCCTTCAGGAACAAGCAGGAGAAAAATCAGAATTCACTGTCTCATTTTACAGCTCTGGTGATTTATAAATAAATCATCCCCACACGATGATTGATGTCTCTATATAAATAATTAAGTCTTGACCTTATGTTATGACACCTGCTAAATTTTTTGGCACTTGAAACCAGTGCTCAGGAGAGATCCTTGGCACTGGATAAATAAAGGTGGGACTAGATTCGAGGGGGAGCCAGGTTTTTGTTTACCCTCATTTTGTTCTGTTTGATTCCATCAGCTAATTGATGATGATGATTATTAATCTCCGTTGCCGTCTACTCTATGGATTTAATTCCTGCCTGTGATTGCTGTTGGAAAGTTTGCTCCATTAGAAACAGACTTTGATTAGATTTCCAGTAGCCACGGTTTCCCAGAGCTCCCCTAAATTGTTGTGTGACCTAGCCTGGGCAGTTTACACCTATTTTTGTTTGCAGAGCTCCAGTAGCCCGGGTGACACTGTTGTTCTGCTCAAGCAGGCTAGGTAGCAGGTGTCAGCAAAAGTTTAATTTGGAAGCTCATGAATTCAAAAGAAGAGCTTAACGGTTATCCCCAGCACAGAGAGCTGCTGTGGCCTGCTCCTGGAAAAAGAGAAAATCCCGGGGACATGAAAGGAATTGATGAGACGCCAGGCATCTGACAAAATGAAATCTTCTCGGGATAAGCTGTGGATAGCTTTCTCATCAAATGGTGAGCATCATTAATAAACAAAATGGATTTAGCGACTGCATTTCCGATTCTCACTTCTGAGACCATTCGGGTTTACCATTTATCCTCCCTCACTGGTACTGTATATATAGCCTATTCTCTAAAGAGCTGCAACTTTTAAATCTTGCAATAAAATACAAGCATTTCAGGGTAAGCGTCTAACATAAAAAAATGAGCATCTCCGGGTTTTTTTTCAGCATGTTAATCTGCACACACCACGAGTCAGCTGCAGACAGAAAGTGACATTATAATACAAAGATAATAAGGGCCTTTCCTAACCCCTCAAAAAGCTTAAAAAATAACCGCGCAGCTCTGACTGGGTATCGCGTTGTTCCCAGCTACTTCCACAGCCAACACCGGGGAATCCCGGGCGTCGGCGAGGTGCCAGGACTGTCCGGTCACCCATCGCTAGCACACTGGTGCTAACACGCTTGTACAAGATTATTCTTTGCTGCACGTTTGCCGTGTTTTGAATATGTACGTTCCCAAGGGTTAAGTGAGATGGCAGGTGGCACTCATGGCAGGGTCCGAGTTGCCAGGATCACCGGGCAGGGGCAGGGGAACGCGGGACTTGCCGAGAAGCTCGCCCACGGCAGAACTGCGCCTAGAGCAAACCTCTGTTCCCCTACGGATCAGCTCCAGAAATGAGAAAGTGCCTTAATACCCCCTCCTGCCTGCGCATAGACTGAACTCCGGGTGAACTGGACTTCCAGTCTAGGGAGATGCCGGCATTTATCCGCCACTTTGCTTCGGCTCCCACTATTTTCTTTGCAGAAACCCAAGCCAGAGCCGTACCCGCGAGCAGCCAGCCCGGCTGAGACGCCGGCTCCATCCCTCACCTGAACTGGGGGTCCCGGTGCCGGCGCCCCGCGAAGCCCCGTGCCCGAGCGGGGCTGGGCCGGCCCCGCCCGGCTGCGGAGGGAGCGCGGCGGGGGGACGCGCCC
>VYZV01036456.1:59177-88702 GCA_013401275.1 Pandion haliaetus | reverse complement strand
GCAGCCCGGCCCTGCTGCGCCCTCGGCGCATCATCCCTCGCCGCGCCGCGGGCAGAGCGCGGGCGGTGCCGCCGCCGCCGCCGCCGCCGCCTTTCCAGGGCGCCGTTCGCTTCTCAAGTTCGACACGTTTTCGCGGCGCCGTCCGCCCCCCCGGCCGCCTTCAAGGCTGCTGAATTATGCATTGTCTGAAGGGCAAATTACCGCCGTGCGGAACGGGGCTGCCGAAAGAACTGTGTCTGTGTACGCACAGGCGCGCACACAGCTCCTGCTGGGAAGCTGCGTGGTGAGCTTGTGCCTGGGCGTCTGGGACCGAAATATTGCAACCCCCGGGTGGGAAGTTGCGGGGGAGGGCGGAGAGGGCCCAGGCAGGGCGCTGGGGAAAGCCTCTGCGTCCCCGCTGCCGGGCGTCTGTCCTTGGGGAGGAACGGGACGGGGAGGCTCTTTTCATATCCTCAGTGTGGGTGCAAGCATCCGGGCGGGCATGTCCTCCTCCGGTCTGCGATTTGACAACGCTATTGAAAACGTGTGTATTTTGAGACCAGTTGGGAAGATCGGTGGCCCACGCTTACTCCCAAAAGCAGGTGGTTGTGAACACAAACCCCGAGGGGAGAAACAGTAGAAGTAATTGGAAGAGAATTGAAGTGATGGTGCTCTCGAACAATAAATTGGAGCAGATGTGCTGTAGCTAGGGCATGGTGGGGACCAAGGTGCCGTGTTTAGAGCCTGGGATGTGAACTGTGGAGTAACTGCACAGAAGGTGTCTCTTGCACTCTCTGCTGGCTCTTTTCCACCCTAAAATACCGAGGGGCTTTTCCCGCACCACTGTGCAGCAGAGTAAACAGGCTAGTAAAAGCAAAACCAGGGTATGGCTATAATCCCCAAGAACGGCCTCTGTGGCATGCCTGGCTATTGCTAGGTGGAATTGAAGTGGCCACTAGATGAAATCAAGAAACGCCAGTTAGACGAAAGAGTGCTCCCCGAGCCCACGCATCAAGGAGGTACACCGCGCTCTGCACCCACTCCTCGGCTTCAGGAGCGGCGGGTCCTGGGAGATGCGCATTCTGCCAGGGAATCGTGGAGCTGAGCTGTGGCAGCTCGGAGGGAGCAGCAGCAGGGCTTGCCGACAAACAAAGCCAGCCGTGTTACCTTGACGTACCCGCCACCCATCCTTAATAAGACAGTGTGCACATACAGTGTTAAACGCGTGTCAAGATGGATCCTATCTACAGCCCTCTGAATAGTTCCAGGTGTGTCTTATAAATAAACTATGACATTTATCCTTTGACTAGATTAACAGAAATACATTATACTTAGTCTGCTCCCTAGCAATCAATTGTTCTGACTAAGTAGGTGTTATTTATTAAAGTATTGATTGGGGATCCAATCCTGTAGTCTTTAAGCAAGCCAGCTCTTTGCTGATGAATGGAAGGAATATTTGATTGAGAATTTTGAGATCAGACTTTATGTAATTCTGTTGTCACAGGGGAAAAAAAAAGTGCACGTGGTACAGCTTTCCAGGGGGAGATGCATTCATGCCACTTGGAGTTCAAAGGAAGAATAACACACATTCCTTACTTGAAAACTGCCATCATTGCTTTACTTGAGCGCCTCTGTCATATTCTTTGTGTTGCAGGGTGCATAGGCTTTAACAGCAAAAATAAATAGGTCTAACTGGGGAAAGTGCATTGCATTACATACTAGAAATGTAAAACATTCCTCGATGTCTGTTGCTATGGCAGGTGACCGGGGAGAATACTGTCCTCTGAGGGCCAACTCCTGTTCATGTGGCATAAGGAAACTTTCCTGCTACATCCGTGGTGGCTGCTTTTGCAAGCAGGGTGAGCAGAATGTGGCTCTGTGTTCTTCATTCAGGTTGTGTTTTGAAAAATGCTTTAAATGAATGACCTTGAAAACAAAGCCCACATAGGAGTCCTGGCACTAGGTCCAGTTACAGCGAGTTCTCTGTCCCACTCTCTGCAGGACTCACAATTATGTTTTTCTTCAATTTTGTCTCCATTACTTGCAAAACGTTCTCGGAAATTTGAAAAATAAGGTATCTCAAAACAGTGACTTCTGGGGTTTATTTTTGTATTTGGGAGGATTGATTTTTATTTTTTTCTGTGTCTGTCTCCAATGGAACAGAAGGCAACGTGAATCCCTTTTGTTTACTTCTTTGTTTCTGCTCCTGACTGCTTAATAACATGAGCAGATACACGTATGGCTCTGGCTGTAGTCTGGTGCTAGTTAGTGGCTATTACAAGGTTCGGAGGAAGAGCAACAATCAAAAATCCTTGGTTTTGAGAGGGTAGAATGAAATAAGAGGACAGAATGGGGAAAAAAAAATATATAAGAAAAGAATATACTTGGTAAATGCACACGCTATAACAATAAAAGATTTTCATTCGGGTATTTCATTATATGAAATGAGATTTCTAATTATTTTCAGATTACAACATGTTAAAGCAAATGCAATATTTAGTGAAGGGACTCTTGTATTATTAGTTGCACAGGCTCATATACTCAGGGTGTAAAGAAACATCCCTGCATATAATCTAGTAGTGTTGTTGTGATCTAGTGATACTAGTACTGTGCTTATAATCAGGATTGCTGGTTATCACATATTACAAATTGTCACTTAGAATCCTATATATAATCTCACTTCTTTTAAAATTGGAAGGGATTGTTTACCTTTGTTTAATCATAAGCAAATGCAACTTGTATTTTCAGAATATTTGCTATGGAAGGCTGGAAAACATTTGGGGGAGGGTGAAATTAATTGTAAAGTTGTTTTTGATGTTTAGACACATGTAAAATATTTCTGATCAAGAAGACTGGAAATTATTTCTCTCAGTGATTTGAAGCCTGATATTTATAGCAATACTATCTGAATGCTTTAGAAAAAGGATTATTTCCCCCATCCTGCCAATTATTTGGGAAAAAAAGTCAATTTTCTTTTATTATGTATTATAGGAGAGTTCATCTTATATTGAGTCTTTATTCATCTTTCAGAAAATAGCACAGAGAAAAATGAAGAGAACATATGGTGTCTTCTATCAGTCAGTCATCATTACTGCTTCTTCACACTATGTCATCACCCCACAAATAGCAAATGAGTGTGAATTTCTCCCTGCTGAAAGAGAAAAGAGAAAACTGGTTAGTGCAGCCAAGCTAAAAAAAAAAAAAAATTAATAAATATTACAATAGCATCAACAGCAAGATTATATAAAATATTAAAGACAATAAGAATACAGAGGGAAAATCCCCTAAACTGTCAAACGATAGTATCAAACTGGCAAATGTTGAGCTGGAACAGAACTCATGAATTTCTCTTGATTTGATAACCAAGCTTGAAATATTGATGGGACACAGTCTCTCTTGCCCATTCTTTATGAATGATTCTGTGCTATTTGAGGTGCTCAAACAGACAGCACTCAAATAAGAACTGCAAGGAATGTAATGTAATAGTTTGTCTCTGGGGCATCCATAAAATCCTGAATTTCCCTTTTAAGCAGACATCTAGGAAAAATATAATTTTATTTAATTCCCTGATGTTCCTATTACACTTCTAGTGTAAAGGTTGCAATTCAAATCCTTATCTGCAAAGCCTTTCTGCCATTCTTAAAGTCTCTTGCAAAGAAATATATCACAAAGCAGCCTTGGAAATAGCTGCCATAGGAACTTAATAAACCCCAACACTGGAAACATCCATCCCAGCTTTGGAAGGGATATTTCAAAATCAACCTCCTATAGAAGCAGCAAAAGCAGTTGAGGTTTACGGGGGAAAAAATTATATATATATATCTCTGTGTGTGTGTATGTGTGTGTGTGATATATATATATCTGCAACCTGGTAGATTTCCTGAATCGGGCAAATCTTCAGGCTGGAAAAACTTAAGTGTTCCTTTTTGCCTTCCACCTTCCTCCCCTTCCCCCCAGTGTTGTTGAAATACCTCAGAGACCCAAGGTAGACCCTGTGAATAAAGCTCCCTGAGTGGTACATCCAGAATAGTGCAACAAAGCAGCAAATTAAGAGCCTTATAGGAAAGTGTAAAGCAAATCTAGGCCAGATTGTCTCCCAGATCTCTAATCCTTCATTCCCTTTGGATCCTTCCCTTGAAAAGCAGCTCATAACGAGATGCTAATGCACCTGGAATTAAGCCCCATATGTAAACTACATGGGGAAGCAAGCTCATTTGCAAGCTCCTTTCATTTTGATGCCCAGCTGAAATAGGTGCATACAGGATGGTTGGTAAAACTATGGTTCAAACAACTGCCTGGAACTATGTAGACACTTGGACTAGAGTTAAATTTCTTCTCTGACCAGTGCCAGGATCTGATATTACTTTACAGATGCTGCTTTAGGGTAGTCATACCTGACTGTGGAAACGGGGCTTTCCTCTAAAGATCATTTTCTAAAAATGACTTACACTGCAGACAGCCAGTGAGGGTGAGCTTGGCAGGTTAGGGAACAGGACAGGGGCAGGCTAGGGTCATGGAAGAGGGGAAAAGTGCAATGGTAGGTAATGCTAGGGATAGGAGAAAGAAGAATAAAAGTGAATTTTCTGGGAGTTAAAAAAAAATAAGAAAATATGGAATAATTCCATGCACTCTACCCCTGGAGGAATGCTTCTGTATGGGTAGTATCTGGAAGGTAGGAGTGGCAAGATTTGTAGGGAGAGGCAGTATATTTATCAGACCAAGGAATATCAGTGGGACAAACTGGTGGGTACACAAACCATTCTTTGGGAACAAAATAAAAATCTCTGGAAAAATGATAGAAACCTCAAAATACAGCATTGGAAGAGATGTATTAGATCATATGGTTCATCCTTTGGTGGTAGCAGCACCAAATTGCCCACTAGAGATAGAGGACATCAGTTATTTCATAAAATATAGCCAAAAGGCCCAGAAGGAGCGATATGGTTTAGATAAGGAAGGCTGAGAAGCATTTGATTTAGTCTAAGTGAGAACAGCCAGACCTACCAGACTCAGAATCCAAAAATCGCTCTCAAAACTACTCTTTGGAAACTCCATCGACAACCTGGAGTAACTGGGAGGTGTAGCTTTTGTCTTCATTACGCTGGGTAGGTGCTGGAAGGGATTCTTTCAGCAGGATGTGCAAAGGTGTGTGTTGAGATACTCCGCACAACAACGTATAAGGGCACAGGGGTTTGGAGTATTTTGCTGTCCCTGTTTTGTCCATCCTGGAAGAACGGTGGTTGAGATGGCGTACTTGCCAGTGGCCCTTTGAAGGACTGAACCTGAAGGGCTTGGTTCTGTCAGGTAATGTCGCTCTCTGAGACATAATTTGTTGTGAGTGAAACAATGCACTGTTCTAATTTGGCGTCTCCAACGGATGTATTCAAATCCCATCCAGTTCTAGCAGTTGGGGCTCGGGTCTCTTTAGGAATGACTTGGCTGTCCTGGATGGATTTGCTGTGTCATTTCCAGAGATAGTAAAACTTGGGCACACAATTTGTATGCACCTCGTATTATGTAGCTCCTTACTGTCCACGTTTGGGCAAGAAACAGAACCCTGATCTATCAGGATAGTGATGGACTTTGCTGTGCAGTGTTTGGGATGACCCTGAGCATGTTTTTCCAAGTGGATGAGTGGAATGAGTCATACTGGAAAGATGAATTGGAGAAAAATATGCTTAATGCTGGCCAGCAAAAGTGATCCTAGTGGGATCACTCCATCACTGAAGAAATGTCACAGCTCGCACAGGTGACATAAACAAGTTCCTTTTTAGCCTGCCAGGAACAGGGGCAGATCTCTTGACACTTGTGTTCATTCTTCTTGGTTTTATGTGTTTTGTAAGTTGGTGGTATGACTCAGCAGAGAGGGAGCACAGTGCAGACATGTAAGCCTGCTCCTGAAGAAGAACCATTCTGAGGACCAACCAAAGCAAAATAACTACAAAGTGTAACAAGCAACGCTCTTCCTAGCCTCAGGTTAGGCCTGGCTCCTGCTCCCTTATCATGGACCTTCTCTCTCTTCAGCCTTTCTTGCCTTCTCTTCCTTTCCCCTGGGGAGCGTGCCTCTGCACTGTCCATCCCACACACCTACTGCAGAAACAAAACCGCCTTTGACCAGATCTCCCTTCCACCTCTTCTCTTTTCCTTTGCTGCTGGTGTCTTTTCCCTCTCGTTACTATTACCAGTTCTGTTTTGTTGTTTTTTTTTAACATATAATATGAAGAATTGATTTAGCGCGTGGTTTATGCAGAGGGGGGGCTGAGCCTGTGAACAAAGCCAATATTTCTTCTTCCTTCTACCATTCTTTTGTATCTGTCGTGCTGTTTTCAATAAACTATTAAAATAAGTACAAGTATTGCAGTCAACTTGGATTTCACCTAGTCTGCTTGCTTGAATATCCCTCCTGTGAAATGGGAATGTTTTACTCTGAAACTGCTATGTAATACACGGTTTCATTATATGATACCGTTCCTTGTTTCTCCTGTACTTTCACTGGCTGAACTACTGAAAGGAGAAAAACAGGGGGTAAAGGGGAAGCCATAGATTTAGGTCTGGCTTTGCATAACCTCATTGGTTGGGTTTTGTTTGCAAACCCAAGGGTGCTTGAGATTCAGGTCACTTCTCTCAATCCCCCTGCAGTGGTAGGCGTGTGTGTGAATGCATCAGAGAGAAGAGATAAATGACTCACATTATGATCCATCTTTATTTCAAATAGTACTAGGCAAAAGCGAGAGGGTGGCTTTTGTGTTGCAAAATCCTGTTGATTTAATTTGTATTTTGCAGAGCTGGGCGTGGTTTGGACAGAGGTATTATATATCTTAACACACAGAGGGTGAGGGCAGCACAGACCTGTGATTTTTAGTTTGGCCAACTTCTCTGAGGAAAGCTAGCAGATCGATTTAGGAAAAAAAAAAGTAAACTATCTTTGGCCTCTAGATTTTTCCCTGATTCTTCCCTTTCGGTTTTCATTTCTGAGCAGGCATCGTCATCTTGTCTCATTAGAAGTAATAGAATCTGAAGGGTAAGAAGGCAAAAATCCTGGCTATTGACATATGTGGTGCAACCTAGCTGTTATTTCCTTTGTAAATTGGGGATTGTTGAATACAAGCAGATCTCTTGTCAACTGGGGAAAGTCTGTTGTCCTTTAAAAATCAGCTGCTGTCTAGGTGCACTGGTTTTCTTTAGAGCTAAAGCAGTGATGCTTCCAGAATCAGGCTTCCCGGCTTCCCTGAATTTTGAATCACAGAAGCATCTCCAAGGTCACTTCCTGGAATACCTTTGGATTTTCATCACTTTGGGCCATCTGGACTAGATGAGCAAGGAGATACCAGTGAACTCCTCTGTGAACAACTATCCGTATGACAAAGGGAAAAATGCCTTTAAATGTTGTGAAAGGGGGAGGCAAAAGCTCGGCGCGGAATCAGGATTTCAGTTTTATTTTGAACCGAGCAATGTAACCTTTCAAATTCACAAAGCATTGTCAGCTCCTATAATCCTTTATTAGTCTGCTTGGTTTTGATTTCTGTTTGCATTTTTACTATCTAGGGAAAAACAGGTTTTGGCATCCTTTAGTCTGAACACTGTCAACTGTCATTGTATGAATAAGGCGAGTAGGAATTACTTGTGTGAGCAAGATTTAATTGACCAGGCGCTTAGGGAGAAGAAATAAAAGAGGAAAAAGAAAAAGGAATATCTGTAGCTTGATTCAAGCATTCTGTCCGTTCTGGAAATAAAGAAAGAGAGAACACAAGCTGCTGCATTTGTGTGATTGCACTAAAATAGCAGCTTGTGTTTACATTTTAACTTTCCATTACGAGGCTGCTGGCTGCGTAGCTGGAAGCACAGATTTAGGATGTGGCGAGTACCTGTTTTGTGGGCCCTGTTACAGTGCCCCAAACAGCCAACACACAAACACTTATCCTTTTGATGTGAGTGCCAGCATCTGGGGCAAAGGCTTATGGCGCTGGGGATTTTGTCTTTCTAAGTGCCAGAAAAGGAGAATATGCAGAAATAAGAGAGCCACAAATAATGTTTGCTCTGGCGCTCTCAGACTGATTTTCCTTGTACACACTCTTTGTGGTCAGCGACTCTTTGTGCTACTGTTAATTCAACACTGCACTGAAATTCTTCTTTGTATCATCTAGGGCCAGACTCTGCCCTCATGTTCATTTTGGATGGTTTCTTAGTATGTCAAATGTCTTGTTAGGATCCAAGTGGGATATGGTGAACCAAGAAGCAGTATTTTATAGTGTGGCAGACCTGAAGCACCAATTGCGATGTAAATGCTCTCACTCTTGTATCTTAATTCATTCACTCTGGTCCCTAATACAGGTGATCCCCTGGATGGCTTCCCCAAGTACTGGTGGCAAAAACACAGCCACGTACTGGAGATGCCAATGGCCTTTCTTTTTTAATATTCCTATTGTAGTTATGAAGCTGTTCTTAGGGTTGAAGGAACTCCCCTCCTTCCCCTCCCCTCTCCTCAGATTTTTGGAGAGACTGAATGAAGACCTGACTCTAGGTTGTCACTTTGCAAATCAAGCGGTTTTCTAATCAACAAAACACTCAATTATTTGCCCTTCTGAACCTTAAAGAGCAATGATAGAGATCACCGATAGGAACTCAGTGATAAGATGTCAACCCACTTTCATTAAGCATGCTGGCTTGCATTGTAACCTTGCTGTTGCTGCCACTGTCAGAATACAGTAAACTTTTTGATCCCACAGGGTCCTTGTTCATTACAGAGTATAATATCTCCTAGTGGAAAGTAGGTAATAGACATATCACGAACTAGCAAACAGGAGATCTTGTGTCAAAAGAAAATTCAATTTTAATTAATTTTTTTCAGAGTAATTCAATTGAATCTTTAGGAGGAACCTATTTCTGCTTTTCCCCACAGTTTCCTACACTGATTCTGCATATTTTAAATCTGTAATTCAGCAGTCCAAGAGTACATCTAAATAGAAAGCAAGACCGCATCTTGGGAGATTTGCTTATATACAAGGACTGGATCTTTTCCTATTAACAGGACTACTGCGTTTTGGTGGCAGCAGAAAGATCTCGATGGTTTTTCCTGTGTCTCATTCTCCCTCCTTCCGTCCCACAGTGTGTGTACAGGTATATGTGTATCTATGTGTATGCATGTATATGAACACATATATATCTGTAGTTTTGCATTGGCAAGAAGACTTTCCTCTTCTGACTTTTAATTTAAATGAGAGACATGTTTCTTTGTTACTTCCTCTGCATCCATTTAGCAGTGCCAGAGAGAGTTATGTGTCAGCATATATGGGTGCAGTATATGTGTGTTTAGTCTCTGTCTGTATCTACAACCTCCCAAGCCTGATGTAATAATTCACACATGGGTGACAGCCAGTTTAGAAATGATTCTCTATAAAATGGAAAGAAAATACAGAGAATGTAGAAACTTGTAGTATTATCTCCTTCTAGCTAGTTCTCCTCTAAGCTCCAAACAACTACTTTCTACATTTTTATTCTGATCGTCTTTAGGGCTGAAAAAATGATCTCTTGGCACCACTCTGATTGTTCTGACATGGCTTTCAATTAAAGCACTTTTATTTCACAGATGATACTGTATTGATTATGACGGGAATGCATGTGACCCTGATGAGCTCTGCCCCTGCTCCCTCCAGCTGGAAAGGGTCTGTCCTAAAAGGATGTGGGCAGAAGATGGGTTAGGAATCATTTGCTTTAAGTGTAAAAAGCACAAAATCATGTAATTTCAGGGTAGTAGTTACTTACTGACACCCACTTTATGCAGAAGCATCTAAGGGTTTACCATGAAAGTGAGGGACCGGTTGGCCAAGCGTGTGCAGGAAGGCAGACTCTGTCTGTGAGGCGATGCATGGCTCTGAGCAGAAAGCTGAGAGCAGAACATGCTCCCTCTCCCTCTCTCATTTGAGCTGCAGCCTGTAATAGAAAATAAATTAACATATTCATTTTAATCTTAGGCAAGGAAGAGTGACATATATTGCTTATCTGGCAGTACAGGGTGTCCGTATCATCTTTGGAAGAATGGGGAACACACAGGCGAGTAGAGACACCTCTGCAGAGCAGAAGCCTGATGAAAGGTGTGCAGTACGGCTATTGAAGTGAGAGGAGCTGAGTGCTCTGGAATCAGGCATTAAATGCCCAATTTATTTTCCATTTAATTCCCTCCTTAGCTATATTTAAAATTGTTTTGATAACAGGAGGCTTCTGGATTTGGGAATTTAGCACAGGGAGGAGAGAACACTGAGATTATGGATTGCTGTTTCTGTAGGTCTATATAGTATTGGTTTTGTTGTATAGTGCAACTTGAACTCAGATGCACTGCTTCCCCTCACCGCAGTAGCAGACTCACTCACATCTAGCCAGAAAGCTTCAGTGGGATGGGGCAGGGAGAAAAAAGGAGAAGCAAAGAGTTGAAGGGAAGAGGGAGAAGAGAAAAATGGATCAGTAGAAAAATGGGGAAAAGTAGTAAAAGGGGTAAGAGTGGTGAGCAAGAATGAAGGGATAGGACGTATGCTAGTGAAAGGAAGGGAAAACATGAAGTGGCTTGAGGAAGCTAGGAAATATCCTTCCAGGAAATGACACTATCTGGGAACCAGAACAAGACATGGTGCTAGAGCATTGCCTCATGGGCTGAGCAATGGCAGGAGTGAGAAGGAAAGCCTAAAAATAAATTGAAGGGAAAAATGAGGAGTGTTTTTGAAAGTAGGTGCAGCTGGTAACAAGAGGGAGGTCGTGCTCCTTTCTACCAGCGTGCAAGGGTGCTGCTTGTCCTTTTGCTGAGGGTTGTGACAGATACAAATGTGAGGCTGGACCTACCATGAGAACTCCCTGTTTTCCAAGAAATACGTTAAAAGAGCTTGACTATATTGTATTTATGGGCTATCTATTTGACATGCTATAGAAACTTGGTGTTCATTAAGAGAAGAGAGAAAGTGAATCTGAGCTAATAGCCTAATTTATAAAAGAAAACGTCTTTTCCTCAGCATGCTTAATGAAGGAGTTGAGCTAAAGCAGAGAAGGCAGCAGAAGGCAGCCCCATGTGTCTGGCATGGGATAGCAGCGGCCACTGGGCCAGCAAATAGTTAGATCCAGCAGCTATTAGCATTTATTTTGGGGCACTTTTGAAATCGCTGTTTCAAGGCACATGCCTGCAGAAGCAGGGGCTTGCTCGGGCTCCTGACGGCAGCTGGCACCAAGAAACAGAAACACTGCTAGCAGTTCTCCCAGCAGCAATGAGTTGTGGGAAGACTCTCCCCGTGGTCCCTGCATGGGCAAGACGGCATTATGCTAACATGTAATACGGCGTAATACTAATTAATGATGGGCCTCCTTGTGTGGGGCTTTTCACCAGCAGGTGTTAGTGACTGTAATTTGAATTATCAAAGACAGACTTCCTTGCCTAGGGCTCCTCTTAGCCCAGGTGAATCAGGCTGCCCTGTCCACGCTAACAATGTGTGTTATCGCATAAACCCTCAGCTTCTCTCTTTGTATCCGTGCTGCCGTGCAGCATGGTAAACTTACCCAGGGAGTAGATAACGGATGAGCACAGTTAATGACTACATAGAGGAGTGAGGAGGACGGGTTGTGGTGCAGAGCAAATGCCTGGAGTTGTCTTCTTTGTCTGCACAAAGAGCTGTGTCTCTCCGAAAACAAAACAGATCAACAAGGGTGAGAATTCTGTGTTCAGTCGCTTTAATTCCTATGGGAATACTGGGACTGAGAAAAACTGGAGTAAAAATATAAAAATTTAGAAATGTCCGTGGATGATTCTTGAGAAATGAGCTTACAAAATTAGATAAATAAGGAAAAAACCCAGCAGTGTTCAGAGCTCTCAATGACAGGCTGCAAATAGGAGCCCTCTTTTTCTTGAATCGAAGTGAAGGAGAAATATTAGGAAAATCTGTTTAGATTTTATGCCATTGTATGATATGGCTGGCATCTCATCTGCTACCTGTTAAGGAGCAATGTTTAGTTACAGCATGCTATTCACTGCCGTCCTTTTTTATTTGAGCATGTGTAATTTAAAGTCATTTGAAGAACTAGCAGTGCGAAACAAACTATCTGAAGTGCACAAGGTTATTTCCTTAAAATTTGGGCTTTAATGACGTGCAGAAAGAGGCTTGCTTAATTTCCCCCAGGCAGTCTTTGATTTTGCACAGTTCCTTCGAGCCCAGCGTCGTATAAAGTTGTCTTGGGAAGGCAATAGTCATCACGTTTCCTAAGGGAGAGAGAGGCCAAGTCCACTTCTGTGTACCACAGGGACAGTGGGGTGGCACCAGCACTGCATTTGGCCCTCTGTGTGAAGAAACCTGTTTCTGAAGATGCTGCATTTACTGAGCGGGGCTGAAATGAAGAATTATATCAGACCTTTCATTTCTGCAGAATAAACTGTGAAGAGGTTTCCCCTTTCCCCCACCCCCGTCTCACAAGCACTTGGCTTAAAATTAGCTCTGATTCACTTGCCAGATTGCTGGTAGGTAGTTCAAAGCTAATGTCTCTGCTGGGGAGAGAGGCCCGTGCTGTTCTAAGAACCTTTCTCTAAGTGCGCACAGCCTGGTGTGGGGCTGGGATGTAGATGCTCCGAGATCTTCCCTCCCTCTGCTTGTGGTGTCTTGCTTATTTTAAAAACCTCTGGGTTGTTTTCTTGTGTTTCTTGTCAGAGTGTGAACCACCAGCCTCATGCCTTGGGTTGCCTGCCCAGGCTGTGAACTGTGACAAACCAAGTTCCTGATTTGTGCAAAAATGCCCTGGTCTTTCCATCTGATGTGGGGTTTAGCAACACACAGCTGCCCCAGGTGGACTTTGCGAGACGATGAGCAATCTCCTAATGCACTTCCCATCCGGCATCCTGGATGCGCTGGTCACGTGGCCGAGAGGTGCCTGAATGTCACCAGTAGAGGAAATGTGTCAGATGCAATCATCCGTACAGCCTTTAGCAAATGCAGTGGTAGAATCAAAGGTCTAAAGCTCCAGTAAATAGAATAAAACAACGGATAAAAGGTCGAAAATAAAATGTTCTAACTCAGAACTCATGGATAGGCTCATCCTTGTCCCAACTTCAACATTAGCTTTTTGCTTGCTCCCTTTATTTCCTTATTTCTTCAGCTGGCTTTGCTATGGGTCTTCAGTAACATTCTTTATACTTAGGGTGTGTGAAATAAATAATTAAAATCCTTATCTCTGTAATTTGCTATGTATTGACAAAGCCTGATAGCCTCCCCACTGAAGGCACTGTCCGCTCTCCAGTGCAGACACAGCTGGCAGAGATGGGGCTCTTGGCTGGGAACATAGAGCTATGCATGCTACTGAACTTTGAGTAAACTTTGCTGAAAGTTGCTTTTATTCAGGCCTCTCTGAACCCAGACCTTCCTGAAGATGTCCCAGCATCCCCAAGGGTGCCATTACACCATTGCAGTGTAAGTTCTCCAGAGCACGGATCGTCTCATCCCATGGAGCTGTGACAAGTCCTGCCCAATGGCCCCAACCCTACATGTGGCTTTAAGAGCCGTTGCAGCACGTGCACTGCATAACTGCAGTAAGTGACATGATAATGACATTCAGGTAATAGTATCAGTGAAAGCTATTCCCATGCCAACCACCTCAGCCTGTAAAGCTCCTCCAAAAATGACAGCGGGAGATAGGAAAAGGATTTTTATTTTTCTTGGGTTTTACTTTTGATAGTCTTCAGAACAACAAAAGTTATTTTTACTCAGGCTGCCAAGGAAAAAATTACCCTGTTGAGGCAGAGGCCAAGCTTAAGACATCTCAGGTGGAGCAGGAACTGAAAGAGCAGTTCCCCACATGCAAGTACCTGCTGGGGCTCTTTTCTCCACCCTCTCTCTGCTCCAGCCAGGTTTTGTCCAGGAGTTGGGGGTGCCTGACCAGAAGAGGGCTGGGACACCTGGACTTCAGGAGGCAATGGGAAGAGACAAGAGGAATCTGGGCAAAGCAGTGCTCCATCAGTGGCTACTCCGAGGTACCTGGGAGCAGAAAGTGGGTAATTCTCCCTCCATGCCTCTGTAGAAGGGAGAGCGGGGTAACACCATTGAAAGCTGTGGCCTCGCTAATGAGCAGCATGTTCTGCTGTTGCCCCAGCCAACAGATGTGCAATAAGGTTCAACTGAGGCTGGACCACCGGGGATCAACTCTGCTACTGGAATGGGGAGAGCCAAAACTTTTGTCATAAAAGCAAAAACAAAGTGATGGGAGATCAGATACTCACATGATCTTGTATTTTGGAGTCTGAAGGAACGGTAGAGCTGCCGAGAAAAAATGTTTGGTCTGGTTCTGCATCTTTCTTCTAGGCAAGCAGTTATCACTAATACTTGGTAATTGCTGTATCTTGTCCCTGTAATATACTGCATTAATAGCCAGGCAGTATTTTACTGAAAGCATAGCAAAACACAGTCCTGATTTAATGCAGCCTCATGGGTGTTATGTATGGGGAAGGGAGGCATGGGGAGTGGAGGTGCTGCGCCCCATGAGCCAGCTGGAGCGGGGCCATCTTGCCAGAGCGGGCCCATGTCCTCCTCGCCCCGCTCAAAGGCTCACGTGTGGTGGCTCCTGTTTGGAGTCAGATGTTGTTGTCCGTCCGACATCTGAAGTAACTGAACAAATACACCTGGCATGTTAACAACTCATTTTGAGTCTTGACAGAAAATACAGCCTTTTAAGCTAATACAGTACGCAGTGGGGGGTGGGGGGTGACATGCTGGAAGATGGTTGTAGCTGTTGTTAACAATGCGGTTTGCCTGGGATCTGAGAGGGTTATTAAAAGCTGCTGTGTTTTATGTTTTGCCTATCCATATCTGTATTTTACTAAAAATGTGACATGTGAAATGTAGATTAGGATACTTCAAAACCTCCTGGTTCCAGGAGCATTGACTTAGATGTGAATGCCTGAATTTCATCAGGCTTGAGGATACCTTCCTGAACAAAGACAGGCTGCCCAGCCACCGGTGGAAGTTAAACACAAGGGAGAAATAATTTCTTTGTTCAGCTGCTGCCAGACAATGGATACTTAACAAAGCACGCATCTAAACAAACATCTTCAAGATTTTTCTAGCCATATTTTATAGCTATTGCTCTTGAGACTGGTCGTAGTCTGAAGGACAGGCATGCCAAAATTCCTTGGTAAAAAACGTAAGAAACTTCGGGGTTTGAAATAATTGTATGAACGTCTGCCCATGCACCTCTCTGTCTCCCCCACCCTGCTCCATTCCCCGGCCTGTACCCTTATCCATCATTGCCCTGGCCAGCCAGAGAGAAGCAGCATCTTGGAGAGTGAAGAAAGATGTGTCTTCCTTGGTGACTGCAGACTGTGCATTAGTGTTCTACTAGGAACAGGTAAATGAAGCAGCTGATGGGGAAAGATAAATACACCAGAATAGTCAGCAGTACAGAAGATACCCCATAAATGGCATGCCTTAGATGAAAGTAGCTGCACCATGTCAGCAGAGATGTGATGGCAATATCCTGCTCCGAGAGGGACCTAGCAAGCTGGGATTAACTTCATGGAAGTTAGCAGATGCTCCAGATTTGCATCAGCAAAATCACAGATGGAGTTGGGTTTTCTGAAATGTTTCAAGGACAGTACACATCTCCTGGCAGACCGAGTGCAGTCAGATCCAGCCCAGGAGCAGCAGGGCTGGGGCGCCATTTTACTCTTTTTCAGTTTTTAATAACTCCGGGTTTTAGCACTTCCACTTATTATCGCAGCGGCTGACAGGGGACCTACAGGAAAATCCAGTTTTATTGAAACTGAAAAGGTCAGTTTTGTTTAGTGTTTCCATGGTGAAAATAATAAATTAAATATATTCAGGCTTTTCAAGCTACTCAGATCCACAGGTTGGGCTGACCAACTGGAAGATTTTCCCGCAAGCTATTTTAATAGTATCTTGTTGCACAGCTTTTATGTGTGGGGTGGACTTGAGTTTTTTTCCAGAAAAATATTTTTCTCTTTGTTAAGCCACATTCTTTACTCTTTGTAGTGCTGTCCATGGACAAACCACTGTCAGGAAGCCTTGCGAATGGATCCAAAGCCCTCTGGGAAAGCAGCTTTTCAGTATAGCCATTTCTGTCTTACCATGAAGGCCCCCATTTGCTTCTCCTTCAGTTGTGTGTGCAGGCCCCTGTTGACTGTCCTGCTAATAGGTGTTTTGAGCAAATATTCCTCTATTTGACTCTGGCAAATACCACCTGGGATGTGGCCATTTCCCACTGATGTCAGTGAGGTCTTTGCTTTGAGTTCACTGTGGTTTGGGTTAGTCCCATAGCAGGATACATTTTATTAGGGCTCAGATTGATTTTGGTTGATTGGTCAGGCAAGTACGATCTGTCTTTTATTCCCTGAGCATTGGATGGTATTGACAGCTGCTGTCACCTTGGTAAGGAGAGATACAGGCACCCTGCTCTGGGGTGCTGCACCTTGAAACATCCCTTTTCTTGTCTGCAAACCTGCAGAAAATCCCTGCCCCAGCAAAGGCATGCTGGAGCCCAAGAGGCTTCTCTCTGTGCAGTGACTCCTATGATAAAGCAGCTAGCACATTTCTTGTTCAGTGGTTGTAACTAAATGCCCAGTCCTGGTCTATGAATTTTCAAATAATTTCTCATCAGTCTCACATACTTTCTATATTTCTTCTCCCTTCTGCTTGTTACTGAGGTGCCATAGGCATAAAAGTAAGGTCTTCACTTTTAAAGAGTTCATCTGCTCCTACTGCTCACTGCTAATTAGTTCTTTCTTCCCATAATTTTGATAAAGCCCTCTCAGTAACCAGGTATGGTGGCATCTCCTACAGGGTTTCTTACCTTCTGTCGTGTACAGTACTGTTGCTGTGGAAGTCTTTCACATGATCACATAGAAGAGGGTCCTGTGCCCTCCCCTGGCTATTCTGTAGACATCATTGTATGTGTGAATTATTAAAAAGGTGTAGAGAAGAGATGGCGCTGGGAAGGGAGAACTCTTCTTCACAGTTAGGCTATCATCCCTATCCCGATCTCTGATGTCAGGGAAGTCAGGACCGCGTGTCCTATGTTGTACTACCAAAGTCCTGCATATCTCATGCTGGATTTCAATGTAGAGACTGCCTGAGTGCACAAAGGGTGGGCTGGCCATGGTCCAGCGGGCTGGTGTCACTGGCAGCTTGTCCCTGTGGGGAGCCTTGGGCCCCCCCGGCGCAGTGTGAGATTGCTGCCACCAGTCCTGGTAGTGGGCTCTGGTGGATGCAAGGTGCAGAGAAGAGGGGAGAACACCTCAGTGGGAGATTGCCTGCAAAGAGCAGGACTGAAGTGATTTTGTTTTATAACTTATTTTGCATGGATATTTGTACCTTGAGATAATCCCTGAGTAGGCGAGCCAGTACCAAGGAATCAGTCTTGGGCTACTTGACTGCGCCCTGGCACCGCGTTCATCTTATGTGTACTTTGGGTGCTGCCCACGCCAGCCCCAGGGGCGCGGGGAAGCTGTGAGCTGCAGACCCCTCTCGTCCCAGCACCGAGTGGCACTGGGGACTGAGCCCAGCCAGTTTGTGCAGGCAGCAGGCCCTTGAGGAGGCAATTGTCATGTTAATGCAAGACCTGCCTGGGTTTTATAATCTTGGATCTGTGCTCTTTGCTCCCTCCTACCCCAGACTCTTTATCACGGCTTCTTCTGCTCTGGTTGCTGCTCACCCCTGTGCAACCTTTTTACTACTCGAGCAGCTTTTCTCTTGGAATCACAAGAACGCAGGAGTGGCTGAACCTTGCATTTTACTTGCAAGACACAACTGTATGTAAATTGAGGGAATTAGCTTTGGTTGGGTTTTTTCTTTCTTTCTCGCTTTTTTTTTTTTTTTTCCTTTTTGCCCACAGTAGACAGCAATATGTGTAACATGGTAATCCTTGTATAATATCCTCACAGTTTTTATAGCTCCCAGTTTTCCTATATCCTTATACCTGCCAGTTTCTCTATGCGGTACCATACACCATATGGCAGTGTGTAGCTGGTAGGAGGTTGGGTAGCGCTCCTTGTCTTACCTAGCTTTCCACCCTCCACCACAGCAGCCGGTTCATGCAGAGTACTCTCTCTGATGGGTTTTTCCCACATTGCACATTCATTAAAAATTCCCGACCTAATAGCTTTTAGCTATTATAGCTGACTTCAGAGGCATTCCTCAGTCTATACCGCTAAGAGCCGTTTCATTTTGTATTCAGTGTGACATAAATTGAAGACTGAAGACCTGGAAAAGAAGTAGATTGCAAACTTTGGTTATCCACTGCAACTTTGAGTTTGTATTCACACTACGCTGCAAAAACATGTATGTGTACTTGCTTACTTACTCACCAGGGTTTGGTTGTTTCTTAGTGCAGACAGTTTTGCTATTAAAATCTGCGGAAGTTTGTGTTTTTAGAAACAAATGAGCACCCACAAGTTGGTGTACGTGACTTTGTTCTTCTCCACTTCCCAGTGACAGAAGTTTAAATATAGCCAGCAAACTCAGAAGAGACCAAACATGTTTGTGATCAAAATGAAGACCTGGCAAGTAGCTGGTTTAGTCTCAGTTTCTTAGGGAATATGGTGAACTCTGCAGAATTATTAATTTGTTACACAAATTAAATAAAATGGGTCCTTGCCCCTTTCTCCCACCACATAAATCCAATCCACTGTGACAGAATATTACTGTGATGTATGGTATTGTAGGAAGCAGTTACCAAGCTGGAAAGAAAGAAAAAATATTCACAAATTATTACTACCAATCATTATTTACTTTACAGCTGAACTGGAGGGCCTACTTTTACTTGAGAATTATACATGGTCATAGAAAGACAAAACGGCCCAGTACGGGGCAGGAAGGAGAGGAATTATCCCCATGGCGATGATAAAGACGTGAGGAACAGGGACCTTGAGGAAGTCACTCAAGATGAAGCAAGGAATCTGTAGCAGAGCTGGAGCTCACTGCAGAGTCCCAGCGCAGCAGTGCCTTATCTGAAAGATCATCTTTCCCCTTATTAATAATGAATATGATCTTTCAAATAAGATTTTATGTATGTTTAAATTTAATAGCTCATCCTTCAGGAAGGGCTCAATCCTGCTAAGTACTACATCCAATTTGGGCTGGTTTAGATCTGTTGGGAGCTGAGGATGCTCCTCTTCTTCTGAATCAAGCCCTTAGCGAAGCTGACGCTATTGACAGATTACCGTTTATAGCTCTTTATTGCTTACTGTAGGTTTATTGCAGACTCCTTTCCTGCTTAGTTCTCCTTCCCTCTCTCAGAGCAAACATAATGTACAGCCCATGTAAATATAAAACATTAAGCAATTACTGGGTTATTTCAGATGCGGTGCTAATAATACATCATTTCTGAAATACACAGCTTCAGATGTAGGGCATGCTGTACCAGTCGTCTGACACGATACTCACTGGAAAGTGAGCTCAGCCATTACTGTTGTATCCCTGAGTTATTACTCACTCACCCCAGGAAACAAAGGGGAGTCCTGGAGGTTAATGTGGTTAGTAAAGCAATTTGAGGAAGCTGAGCTTGTATCTGTTTACACAGTGTACAGAAGATATTTAAACAGCAGACTTCCATCTCCTGCTCTTGTCTGCTGACTCCTACAGCAGAGTCTTGCTTTTGTAATGACTACCAGTCCTCTGCTGAAATAAGAAATAGTGAATTTGAGAATTTGCTGTGTATGGGGTCCCTCAGGCAAATTGCCTGGCACCAGTTTTAAGAGGCTAGCTGTGGGTTCTTGCTGAAAATGAAGACTTCTGAATTTGCATGGCTTTTGTGCCCTTCTGTCCTGCTCAGCCCTGGGATATGCCCTGCAAGTGGCCTGAGCAGTGCAACGAGGGAGGAGGGCAGGGGTCCGGGCAGCAGCGCGTTTCTGAAGGGGACGAGGGGCAGGGATGTGGCCGTGTACCTGCTCCTCCGGTCTTGGGAGGCCACATCCCACCAGTTCTCCCCTGCATCCTTGGTGCTCTGTGTCTGGGCAGATGGGGAAGAAATGCTATTGCCTCTCCTCAGGACAGGAATATTGCCCCAGCCTTGTGTGTGGAGAGGGGCTTGCAGTGCTCTTAGTCTGATGCAAAGAGCTACTCCAAAACCCTCCTCGGGGCTCAGCGGTGCATTAACACTACCATTAACACACCAGCAATACTGAGTAATAGTATATCTGCATCTCTCCCACTGCCCGTGAGGTCACGTGAAAACACTGGGGCGTTGAAGGCTCATAGGGTGTCAATCTTTGTGTGATTAGCACAGCCGTAAAGTGGGTCGCTGCTGCCAGCTGAGATGCTGGGTGCTCTAGCCTGCTTTCCTTTGCAATGCATACAATGTATTTGAGGGTGTTAAATTTTTTAATAAGTGCCAAAGGCACATTGGTAGGGCAGGCTCAGCAAAGTTTGTGCTGCCTGCATTATGCCTGTTCAGTGGGTAAACAGCAGAATGAATCTCCGGAGCTGTCAATCCAGCACCTCCACCAGCACTGAAGTCCCTAAAAAAGATGTTTTTAAAGAAAGGTATGGATGCATTGTGCTTCCTTGGAGTACAGAGTTGAAAAAAAGCTAGGATGTGCTCAAAAAACTGCTTGTTACTATTTATAGGCTTCATTGCTCCACCAAATGATCCGTCTTCTGAATTTCTGGAGTTCATTTGGTAAAATATTAAAATCAATGCATTGCGGGTCCTCGCTGGGTAGCAGGCTCAGAGTGACTCAGCGACAGCACGCTAACCTCTGAGCTTTCCAAATTACTACGCCCTGCGCTAATTATTTCTGTTTTAATAGATTTTGTTTTGAATAGAAACATGGCTGTCTCCAGTCAGGAGCGGGTCCTTGATGAGCCCCGAAGGCTCGCTCTGCGGCACGGACCTGTGCTCTGGACCCGGCCTTTGTGGAGAGGGGCTGGCCAGCTCCGTGGATGCCGGCCTCGGATGGCAGCGCTGGTTTTTCCTTTAGCAGTGATAAATGAATTTTTACTGATGGATTTTTGGCTGGCCTTTTCCAGGCATTTGGCTTGCAGCTGAGCTAGTTGTCATAGCAGTAATGGGACTGCCTGTGATCCCTATAAGGGGTCAGTTTGCTGACAGATTATCTTGCCCTTTCCTTTTTTACTTGAAATGTGAAAAATGTGCTTCTTATGTTTTCTTGGAAATACCTCACCCACAATTCCAGTTTGGGACCATTGGTATATGGGGGTGCTTAGATGGGAAGGGTTGGTATGACAGAAGGAGATGCGAATCATAGGAGTGGGCTGCGATTTTAATCTTTGAACCTTTTTACATTTGGAGTACTAGAGGGCACATCTTTGGTGCAGTGCCCATATTTAATTTGTGTTTGTGTAGGAATAAGCAATGCTCACTTATCTCTGCATCATTTACCAATTACATAAACAACATTTATAATTATGATTCATTTATTTAGATTTTCTCTTGTGGGATTTCCATGAGCACAGAGATTTAGAGAGAATTAAAAGAATATGGCTGGGTTACTGGCAAGACATTATTTCAGGCTTGCTCTGACTGTATGTAATTCCTGTTAGATTCAGCGTGCGACTACAGTGGCCACAATCTAATTCTTTATGGACATGATAAAAATTTTCCAAGCTGAACATTAAGTGACAGCCTGTTTGGATGGCCCCGATTATAACCTGCAACAGGACCAAGGCAGGTTTGTTTCTGGGGAAAGTAACTAAACTTGGGGCACCATGAGCAAGTCTCTGTAAGCCATGCTTATAATGTGCTTGTCTTGGGAACATACAGAAATTTCCAGTGTCAGGCCTGTGCTTTTGTTAAATTCAGAGTTTCAGTGCATTTAAGCAGCAGTGATCAATAGTTCTTCACATCTTTCTCCTTCTGATGTGCAGAATGTGCTGAGCAGGGCTGAGGGACACAGCTGTCAGTAACAGGCTGCTATTCCTTCCTTTCACTGTCCTGCTTTGGTAAAGTGATTATTTTTTGGAAGAAAAATTTTGATTTCTCATAGAAGCCTTAACAAGCTGCAAAAATAAATATTTTTAGTTCAGAACTGGAAAAATTAAAATGTTTTCAGGTTTCCCATAAAAAGCAGACTTCTTCAGGAGAAAAAAAAAAGGTCATCCCCCGCAAAAATTCCCCGATGTCTTCATAAAAGAAAATTAGAAGGAAAGATTTCAAGCAACCTTGGTATTTACAAAGGGAATTTTTATCAGCTCTCGGTTTGCAGAAGAAAATCTCATTCCTGCAGAAGAAGCAACCCAGACATATCGCTTAATGAATTTCAACCATGAGCATCAGTTTGTGATGTATTGGCCAAAGTCTAGTCAAGGGAGTGGGATATTGATAGCACTGCGAACAGGGGAGAGATTGGCAGATAGCCTTTCTCACATTTTGCAGAAGAAATGACAAATCCGTATTATTTACTATCCTTAAATAGCTTGCCATAGTTCAAAGCTACCCTCTGTACTTAGCCAAAGCCCATGGTGACTTACAATAATTTCACTGAGTTAGCGATTCAAAATGAGAACACTGGGACTGAGCCACATACCAGTACACCAGTATTGAGCACCCAGTCCCAATGGTTTATAATTAGGGCAGGAGAAGAGACAACCTGATTCGCTGCTTCTCCAGGAGTAGTAGAACTGCTGGGCTGCCCTATGGGCTCTTGGGGCTACTATATGGTTAATTATTCAGTAAACAGCATACATGGGAGACTGGGAGGACTCCTGACCGGGGGAATCCCAGCCTGGCACCCGGGTACCTTCCGGTCCATTTTCTGCTGAGAGTCAGGCGGGAAAGGAGCCTGCTTTGTCCATGCTGGCACCCAGGCTTTTCTCAGGGAACATTTCAATGAAATAGGTAAATTCTCCTTTTCTGGGCGGGGAGGCGGGGGGGGAAGTTGATTAATTGACATTTTCTGACAAAACATGTTTTGCCAGAAAATCACTACCTACTCCTAATTAGAGGGCTGTATCTGGCCTCTGTGTTTCAGGCTTATAATTTTGTTTGGAGATCAGATGGTGAATTTTTACCACTGAGAGCAATTTCCTAAAAATCTGTTTAGTATTCTGGCAGTTTTCAGGATAGGGAAAAAAAAATTTTAAAAATGCTTAGGGGCAAATTTTCTGCTTGGTGCACAGGGAGTTTTAACACGTAATAACTGCAGCTGGATGGGTAACTCACTACACTGGAAATTTACTACTTCATATCTTGAGATTATAAGGCAAGGTGGTTTTCTCTGTAAACTTTGGGGGGGTTGCCTTTTTAGATCTCAACTTTGTAGCTGAGAGGAAAGAGACTTAAGTTTGTAATGCATAGAGAAGGGAAATGTGCACTACAGCTGAAATAGCTCAGGTAGACTTCTGCTAGTCGGCAATGTTACTGTTTTTTAAAAATCATATGGTAATTGAATCTAATGTTTGTGCTGGAAGCTGAATGCATTTCAAATGTGAATTAGACCTATGTAATGCACAGCAGTGGTGCATAATTAAGGCGCTTCACAACTGAGATTGTTAGATTTGCATGATACCCCCATTTTCAAGGCATCTGCAACTTTCCTCCCAAAATGAACTGAATTACCTTAAGAAAATTCCCAACAATTTGGGACAGAGGAGAAGTGAGGAAGATAGGACTTTAACATGGTGGTTTAGGTAGGGGCAGTGGCATGCTTTGAGGTGAGCCATCTGATGGTCTCTAGTGTTTAACGGGACATTGGGATCTGAACTGCACCATGGACCATAAGATTATTTTGGAGTGTATCAAATGCTTTTTCTCTTCAGAAAGCGTTGATTCCCTGAAGAAGGGGAAGATTTGTTCTAGGTGATCAAGCTAAATCTAATCCAAATTAAACCCACAATCCACACATGCTGGAGATATGAAGGGTATCAGCACCTGCTGCTTTAGTCTCCCAAACCCACTCCAGCTGAACCAAATTACTTGCTAATGGAGACTCTGCTGAAACCACCTACATGCTGCCCAATTTTCTGCTTCTTTAGCACTGGGTAGGTCTCGTGGTGGGAGTAAAAATAGTCTTGAAGTCTGCTCTGAGCATCTCTGGTGAATGCCAGCCTCCAGAAGAGTGCCGCAAAGGACAGCAGGGCCTGGGAATGGGGATCACAAAGCTGGTAGGTGAGCAAAGTTTGATGCAGAAAGAAAAGCTGAGAGAAAATGCAGATTCTGTGCTACCAAGATTAGGAGGAATTAAATTCTGTTTTTGTCTCCAAAATACTCTTTAATTAGAGCTGTCTGAAAGATCTGATATACTTCAGAGGTTTGATAGTGAGTGAGACATGGATAACTTGGGGTGAGATTTTTTTTGTTAATTTGGACTTCCAGATTGCTCTTGGCAATGGTAGCAAGCATGTTGGATGAGTTCTTAATTTTAGTTTTAAAAGTTCTCAGTTTTCCACAAGCTTTTACCACATTTTAAAGTTTCCTCCTATTCATCCTATATTACTAAGAACACAGAAACTGTAATAATTTTAAAATTTCCTTAGCTCTTATGGTATTTCTTAAGCCACCCTGATCTGGCAGAACAACTAGTTCCCCATGATTACACTCAAGATGTAAAGAAAACCAAAAGAACCCAATCACTTTCCCAGTCACTGCTACGTTGACATGGGAGGGATGAAGACCATACTAAAAAAATCATAGTTTTAAAAAGCTTGTGTAAGTTGGAGAAGTTGTTCCTAGCCAGCACTCACAGAATACAATGCTAATGTCAAAGTAGTCTCTTTGCACAGGGAATTGTGAAAGAACAGAAAAGCAGAACAAAACATTACCAACAGGGCTCTGTAAAATGCATGTTTTGCTTCATAAGAGCCAGTGCAATAATTTTCTTCTGATTTTGACCTTTGTGGGTTAATGTTACAATGCTGTGGCTGGAGCTTTGGATTCAGGTGGAGACAAAAACCTAAAAATAAACGTAATTTGTTCTAAGACAGAAAACTGAGGTCTGTGTAACTTTAACATGCAATTACAGGTGTGCTCAGGTTCACTCGGCTAGTTCCTATAGAGAATCAGTTAATAACACTTGCAGTGTTAATTTAAAGCTAGTAGCAGAACCTGCCAAAAGACAAATCAGGCAGGTTTCCTGCAGCTTTTTATTGCTCCAGAAGCCTTCTTCCAAATGAGTAGTTTTCGCTTACTGCTAATTCATTAATGTTACAGTACTGTGTATTACTGTCAGAGTAAGATGTGGGAGTTTCTCAGGGTGAGTATCATCATTATGGCTGTAAGCAGCAAAAAGCAAGGTGGCTGCCAATTTGGCTTTGCAGGGTTTTTGCTAGAAAGAAGTTTGACTTGTTACAGTTGCGTCTAGGTGGTTTGATGCAGCTCCAGCCTGGCGATGCCTGTGCTGGATCCGAGCAGGCTGCGGTGGCCAAGGGCGCTGCGCTTTGCTGGATCTAGAGGTGGGTCCTGGTGGCTGACGTAGCGTGCTGGTGTGCTTCAGCTAAAGAGCCACTGCTCTCGAAGTGCTAGACCTTTTTGATGGTTTGCAGGAGTTTGAGGGGTTTGGGATGGTGATGAAGGGCTCCTTACCACCGCCTGTGTTTTTAAGAAGCTGTCTTCTGTAGGCTTTGGAGTAGGCTCTGTGCAGCTAATGCAAAAGCAATCCCCAAGAGAAACAAGGCGAGACAATAAGAGGTGAGGTTGAATGGGATAGATGTCCAGCAAGGGAGCATTTTAAGTGCAATTACACAAGCTTGTCTGATCTTAAAATTTGATCAAGAACAAATAAAATTATATTGCTGGGCAGTCAGAGACTTCTCTGACCACTTTAAGCCCTTGCCTAGGGCAATCTATGAATATTCAGTGTGATGACCTCTCTGATAATATTGCAATCACCTGAATGTACAAATCATGGCTTTTTTTTTTATCCTTGAAGTAGGATATGCTTTTCATTATTTTTTCCCCTTGATTGACTGGCACACCTTGAACTCAACTATTCAGTGGTTAACACTCCCTGATGATTGTATGCTGATCTTGGCTGTGCCTTTCTCATCAGGATTGATTATTTGAAGTCTAAAGTAGTTGTGTGAGCACCTGCTAAACTGGTTTCAGATTATCTGAGTGGTTTTGGTTTGGTTTTTGTGGGGTTGTTTTTGTTTTTTTCTTCTAAGACAAGACCCCCTCCCCAGTGTGTGTATTAAGCAGCTCTGCTGCCACTCTGTGCAAGGCCAGGGATGCTGGGTTCCCGCTGCTTCCTATTCTGCCGGCTGTGGACAAAGAAAGCATTTAATTCCTTGTGTCTTTGCAGCAGAACATTAGGCTAAACAAAAATACTCATTCACAGTTTCCATGTAGGCCCATTTCCTGGACTTTGACCTTTCCCACTGCTCTCATTCAGACGCTTATCAAGTGGTCCAGGTCTCTCCTGAGGGGCAGTGCCCCACACTGGCTAAACTTTCCCAACAAAAGCCTTGTTACTCTGCATGACTTGCAGACTGTCCCCTTATTTATGCATGCATGTTTGTCTCCTTCAAAATTGTGGCATTCTTGATTCCCACTTAGTGTAACTTGCTATAATTGCTAGATCCTTTTCTAAAGATCTTCCAACTAATCAATTTTCCTCCATCCTGTATTTCTGCAGTGGAGTATTTTTGCATGCTCTAATTGAAATGCACCCTATTGTTTGTGCTAGTTCCTCAGCTTTTTGGGACCACTTGCAATTCTGATCCTATCCTCCCACACATTTGCAGTCCCTTCTGGCTGGGGGTCATTTGCAAATGTACTGAGCATACTCTATATCCTACATTCCAGGTCACTGTAATATGGCATTGAACAGAGCTGGCTCAGGACAGATCCCCAGGGAATACCTTTGTTTTGTGCATCCTTCCGTTTTGACAATAAACAATCAATAACTCCTCCCTGGCTTAAGTCACCCTGTCTTTCTTGCATCCACCTACAGTAGTTTAATCTACATTGTCGATCCATAGTTTATATAAAAATATCATGGGAAATGGTGTCAGAGACTTACTAGGTGAAGTATGAGATTTACCCTTCTCCCTTCACCGCAAGGTCTGCTACCTTGTTGGAAAATTAAATGATATTGTTTTGACGTTATTTTTACATGACAGATTCATGCGCAGTGCAGTTCATCTCCTTCATGTCCTCCATGGCCTTACAAATCACTTGTTTATTTGTTCCAGCATTCTTGACTGCCCTTTCATTCCTCACTCTGCCATCCTCCCCTATGTTCAGCATAGGCACCATCATTTTCCAATTGTCTTGTGCCTCCTCCATGACTTCTCAAAGGTGAACTCCTAATGATGTCCCTGACTGGTTCCACATAACAACCTACAGGCTATTTGCCTCAGGAGCTAATTGGCTGAAGCAATCAAAGATCTAACTTACTCAAGTACCCTTGGGTCTTGGTTGGTTTGGTTTTTTATTTTTTTTTTCTTTCCCTTAATGTAGATGGTGATAGTTACTTCCATCATAGGTCTTAATTGTTAACCATCTACATGGTGTTGACTTTTTGATGGAATTATTGCTCAAAAGAAAGCCTCAAAATCATCAGCATTCATCTCTCCTGAGCAGCAGTATGACACTCCTGGTTTTCCTCCAATTATTCAGTTACTTACCAAATTTCTTAGTTATACCGTGTTTTGTGATTTCACTGACCTTGTTCCAGCCTACTTTGTAATTTGTTAATGCCTGCCCTGGTAGGATCAGGCACTTTATAAAGCCATGGCACACAGACGGGCAGGGAGCTCAGAGGGAAGACCCTGTGGTGGGGCGTACCAGGGGTTTGCTGCTGACTTCCCTCCTGCTCGTCCAGAGTTGCTCAGCGATCATGCAGAAATAAACATGTCTTGAAGTCACTTCCACCCCTTGTTCTAGGTCTGTGCTAAGTCAGTGTAGACTAATTAGATGATCTGGTCCTCATTTTACCATTTAGGAGGCAGAAGGCAACTGGTAAGTATCACAGACAGCCCTTGTCTTCATGCTGAGCCGCTCTATTGCGTTTCTGTCTCACGTGGCTGTGTACAGCAAAGCCAAAGAACTGCAGCTGGGAGGAAATTGCAGACAATGAAAGTCCTCTGGCCTAACTGGTCATTGTGATATATGGAAGAATTGTGTTAATTTATATAAAGTGACTTTTGCTAAGGCTGCTTCTACTTGAATTTGATTTTGAAAAGAAGAAATTATTCTCCCTCCTTACTGCAGGCTTCATAATGCTTATTGTATTCTCCGATTGGGTCACTTGGTACCTGAAGCATCCTGCTGCCTTTCTGCTGCAGATAAAATAGTGCCTTTTGTTTCCCCTTGTTCAGGCCTGACCACATCTCCCTGATGTCTCAATTTTTGTGGGCTCAGCTGGTGCCTGAGGAAGCCTTTGTGGAAGATTTAAAGGAGACAATTTTGCACATCCTGACATCCCCCTTCTAGTTTTTGCCCTTGGCCTCTCACAACTGCAGCAGGATCCTTCCTCCAGTGTCCCAATTCAGTCTAATTCATCTTCCTTCCAGCAAATCCGCTGTGAGAGCCCTCTCACCCTCTGCGTGGGGAAGTTGCGTTCCCTAGATGGCACATGTGCTACTGACAGCCCAGTTCCCGGCTGGCTGACGATGCTGAGGGTAGTTCAGCTTGGAGGATATTTGAGCCATCCTCAGCATTGCAGCAAATTCCCACAGGAGTCAGTCCTTTTATATGCCAGGATTGTGGGCGTCCTTTGGCCCTTGAGGGGTTATAGGCACGGAGTGAGAAGTAATGGGGGGATTTCTGGATTTTCATTTGTACTACTTTTCTTACATGGTTCAAAAAGTCTCTGGGCCTTGGTGGATGCTCTGGAATTGCTCTGTCTGCATTAGGCCACTTTAGTCAATATGCATTCACCAGTGATACTCATCCTATATGAGCCCTTCTCTTTGTGGGATACCCCAGGGCTCGACATTAGGCCACAAGTGACTCTGGATGGATGAGCTGAAGAGAGAGGAGGTTGTTTAAATGTTGCCTTTGCCAAGGGCAGCCTCCTCGGGGAGCGCTTGCCTGGAGTGGCTATACCCTTGGTAGGACCTTAGACTGCCTTGCAGCTGGACAAGAGTCTTCCCTGTGGCACAATATAATCTCTCTTTAGGAAATACTGTTTTCTTCCTCCTCTGGACTTCCCAGCTCATTTGACCAGGATCCACTCCCAAATCTTTATTTTTATTTTACTTTCACTGCTTCCTTTCTGCTACTCGGTACCTGAGCTGGAAGAAATATTAAACCCTTTACAACTAATAAAGCACTAGCTACTCTCACCCTGTGCTGTTCTCCCTGTACCTCTGTTGTGTCTTTACTTGTAACCCCTCCACCTCATTTCCTTTCTTAGTACTCCTCTTATGCTTGTCACTTGCTGTCATGGTTTAACCCCAGCCGGCAATTAAGCACCATGCAGCTGCTTGCTCGCTTCTGCCCCACCCCTGCAGTGGGACAAGGGAGAGAATTGGGGAAAAAAAAATGTAAAACTCAGGGGTTGAGATAAAGACAGTTTAGTAGGACAGAAAAGGAAGGGAAAATAATAATAAAGTATATGTCATGGTTTAACCCCAGCCAGCAACTAAGCACCACGCAGCCGCTCACTCACTTCCCCC
>VYZV01036456.1:33934-57697 GCA_013401275.1 Pandion haliaetus | reverse complement strand
GTGGGGGGGAAGTGAGTGAGCGGCTTCATGGTGCTTAGTTGTTGGCTGGGGTTAAACCATGACAAATACACAGAGCAAGGCTCTGAAGGAGTTTGTGCTTTGCGTTCCCAGCACACACCGCACACCCCTTCTGTCTGGGAGAGCTAATACCTGGAAGATGCTTTACTGACCATGCACCTTGAAACAATCTCTCCACCCCCAGATGTCTGCATGTGTATATAAATATATGTGCACCCTAAGAAGCATTTTCTCCTATTACCTTGTTTGAATATTAAGCATCAATATTTTTGTTGCTATTTTGCTTTTTATTACTTCTTTAAAGCTGATGTTAATTAGCAAATTAGACCTAAAACCAACCAAAAAAAGCTGTCACTGACTGATGCAGAACAGCATGGTATTTGATTGGAAATAACTGCAACTATCACAGCAATAGCATTGGCAATAGAGTAATAAAACTAAGCACATCTCTAGAGGGCTCTACATACTGTATGATCTAAGCCTTGTAAATCTTCTGTCATGCAGCAAAATACCAGTATAACTCATTTACAATAGACAAGCTGTGAATCAGTCTCCAAAAGTCAAAATGAACTGTCATCAGCTGCAGAAAACAGCTGATGGTGGGTGTATGCTTGTTGCCTTGTGGCTCTCTGGGTGCACAGACATGGTGGGGCATCTCCTTGTGTTTGGTGCTGTACGGAGCAAACCGGAGATGTTTCGCCCCAGGCGTGTGCATACAAGCTGATAAAGCAGAGGTGGGAGGTGTGTGAAGTTCCCCCACAGGATTGTTGGTCAGGGTGCCGCTGCTCTGCAGCCCGTCCTCTGTCAGCATCGCAGCAGTATGGCCAGCCTGTGACGAAGCTGAGGTTTTGACTGTGGAGGCATCCGCATCAATAATGTTGGAGGAATAGATATTATTGTAACTCTTTGATAAATAGCTACAGCAAATAAGGGGCAGATAAGATGCTGTGATAAAAAGACAAATAGGTTACAGAAGATACACTAGGAAGAAAACAAGTTAGATAGCTTTATAAATCACACGAAGGAGTTACGTGACACAAAAGTTTGCTCTTTGCTAGAGAGGCTAATGGGGAAGTATGGGCCGTACCTACAACCAGGAGAGCAGGACAATGGTAAATGAGGGAAGTTAGGTGTAAGGAGAGCCTCCAGGATTACAGGAAATTATTATTGTTTTATCAATACACCATTTAGACCTGGCAGATTAGGCAAACCTAGGCTCACATCTATCCTTCTGCTTTTATCAATGACTTCAGCTTAAAGAACAGCAAAAATGTTCACAAAGGACTTGGGGTCCCTGCAGAAACTCCACATCATGTTAGTGCTCCTTGGAGTAGACCCCACATTTCGCTTCCCTTTGCTGCTGAAGTGCTGTGTGCTTCTTGATCCCTCTTGGTCTGGGATCATACCTCATGTTCAGGGGAAGCGGAGTCAGGGATTTCATCCACTGCCAAGCAAAAGGGTGTGTTGCACAGCTCCATCCATACAGCAGCAAAGTAAAAATCTTTGTAGGATCCTTTTTTGCAGGGATGTGGGGGCAGGCAAACCAGGAGCCAAGCGGGGGTATTGTCAGGATTTCTGAAAGTCCCGTTGGAGCTGCTGTGTTTCATCCCTTCTTATAATCTTCTTGAGCTAAATGACACATTGATAAACTGTCTAGGATAAATAGCATTTTCCAGACATTACCAGACAGTGGGGACTTTTTCAATGATCCTTTGTCACCATATAAGATCAAAAAGGTTTGTAACCAGTGAAATGGGAGGAAGAAAAAGCTTCTTGATATTGCAGCGAGTGTTTAAGTATCCCATTGTTTAGTTAACATGTTTTGACAGATGTGGTTTAAAGATGCATAAAAGTAAAAAAAAAAAAAAACAACCAAAAACCAACTATATAAACCTCATCAGTCAAGGATTGGAATTTAGATTTACTTCTTACTGAATAGAGCTATTGTGTTGTACCATGAAGCTAGTGAAAATGCATAGCCATAACAGCGCTTGGATTTAAAACACTATATACCAGGTGGACTTGCATGGAGTGATCAGAATACTAAGTGTCACTGGTGGTTTACAATGAGACTGAGAGATTATTTGTTTTAGGAAGAAAGATGAGTAGGCCTGCTGTAAAAGTGTGAAGAATCTCTGATTGGGGGACACAAGGTAGACAGGCCGAGCATCTTTCATTGTGATTAAGCAATATCAAACACTAAAGTTGGATTGCTTGTTCAAGTGATGCTGTTGCTCCCTGCGTGTCATGGCAAGTTAATCTGCACCTCTGGCTCAGCAGTAGCTGGGGGATGACTTTTAGCATTTGGAGTATGTTTTATCACTCGTTCCCCTTCTCTGATTTCTCTATTTGAAGTAGGATCTGTGTGTGAGAATAGTAGGTCTGAGCTTTGATCCGCTTCAGGATTTGACCCAACGTCACTGTAATGTATGCCATGCAGAACAGAAGGCTTTAAAAAAGTGCATGGCACAATCTTAACTGATTTTGAGCTGGGCTTTGATAAGGTTTGTACTGCTGTTTGATTTTCCACATCCTGCAGGCTTCCACATGTAGTACCTGCTGTTCTGGGGCTTCAGAGGGGAATCTCAGGGCACTTTGCCCATTGCTGAAGTTCCCAGCTTCTGATCTGGTCCTCACCTCGCTCCCTGCAGAGGCAAGGTGTCATGCAAGCATGTCATGCAAACATGTCGCTTGCATAGGAATTCATAATTTTGAGCCTTTCCCAAGCAGTACAGTTCTCCTAGCCCACAATGACCAGAAGCAGTAACAGTACCACTAAACAACATTTGTAAACCGGCAGTTTTTGGCTAATTGAGCTTGCCAGCACAGTCCCTCCTTGTTGGCCAGCAGAGCCTTCTGGAAGGCTGGCCAGCTGTGGGGACATGCTGCTGGTACACACATTTGGCAGAAAACCGTACTGGGAAAAGCAGGCGCAGCTACTGATTTGGATGTAGTTACACTTGCTTACACTTGAACTGAGTTTGATCCTCAACTCTGTGGTAGTATTTAGGTTTCTGGTGCTCTGCTGTGTCTGCCATGTGTTCAGTCTACCTACGCACAGAGGCAATGCTGCAGCTCCTCAGGGCTTACAGCAATCCTGTTAGTTTAGGGTTTTGTAGGGGGTTTTCTTTTTTCCCCCAAATATATTTAAACAACTAGTAGCCTCGTGCTCTGCTTCACTGAGCCAGTAGTGAAGGAACTGAACACAACAAGAACAGCAGGAAAAATACAGCGAAGATGTGGGGGATTAAAGAACAGGCATCTTCTCATCTTACTAGCAAAGCTTTTACTGAAATATCTTCACAGAAAGAATTTTAATGGTTCTGATTTTACAAAGAGTAACATTAAAAATAAATGCAAAGTGTTAAGCTTCTTAAAATTCCAGTCACTAGAATACTTCAGGCTCTGGCAGTATGTAAATATACTTTCTCTTGTTTGCAAGACTATTGCAGTGGTTTGGGTATTCCTAGGGTAACAGGGGAATGGTCCTGATGGATGGAGTCAGGGTTGCCACTGGTGTGTTGTAAGTCTTCTCCTAGCTGCTAATGGAGAGGTGCTTGCTGCTGTTGTTTGTAACCAAGAAGGCTGAGGGCTCCCCGAGGCTCTGATTCCTGTGCTCCTGGCTATCTGTAACTTTCAGTGTAGCAGCATGACGTGAGCAAGAAAATGAAAAGAAAAAAACAGTTGATGTCTATAAGCATTTTTCAAAAACTGATCCAATAAAACATTCGATGAATATATTCACTAGTCATTTATGCAGCTCTGTAAGCTGAAAATAAAGATGGGAAGGAGGAAGGTGAATCATTATGCACCTTATTCCAAATAAATCAAAAAAGTTGTCAGATCAATTATTTGTCAAATATGAATCAAGCAATTTTTTGGTCCTCTGTAGTAGTGTGTCAGAGACTACACTTAATTAGTGTTACCTTGGCTCACTGGTGCATGTTGCCTTGGCCCTGAAATTCTGTAGGCCAAATTATTAAGCTGCTCAGATTCTTCATGAATTTGTTTGCTCATTTTGGCTACATATTCCTAGACATCCAGATAGATGTATGTCATTGTTGGGTTTACTCCTGAAGTGTTCAATTTTACCTTATGCCCTTGGCAGATCCTTCATAGCAAACTGTTTGCTGAAAAATAATTTCTGTGAGTATCTTTCCATTTGCTTCCATTTAATGTAGCTGATGCCTTGAACATTTCTGTTCCTTCATCTCCTTGTTACCCAATTTGATTTAGTTATTAGCCTGTAAATGTCCCTGAGAACTTAAAAATCTTGTCCAGATGGACTGATGGCTCAGTATTAATAGAAATAGCTTTTCAGAACTCATTTGTATGTTTTGCTGGTAGGTTCTGCCTTATTCTTAAGAATTCATGTCTGCTCTAATTTGAGAAAAGATGTTGATTCTTAATTTTGTACCCAAATACTGGGATGCTAAATGACAGCATGTCTTTGCTTTTTTTTTCCATTTTAATGTACACAGCATTTAAGGCCAAATCAGGCAAAAATCACTCATTGACTCTTTAACTGTTAACTTCAGTGGAAGCTTTGCTAAATGAGGATGGAAGGTTTTGGCTAGTTACCAGTTTTGCTGCTGCAAAAATATTGGAAGGCCTTATACTGTATCTCCCACACCTTAGACAAGTATGATGGAGGACACAAGATTGCCAAAAGGAGATGTCAGGGAGTCTCAGGGAGCAGAGGTGGCAAAGAGGCTGCAGAATATGGAAGGAGAGGCTATAGAGATTTGGGAAGGAAGATCTGAGTACAGAAGTAGAAAGGAGACTTTGAACAAATGGAAAATCTTTCTAATACCCAGCACCCACAGTATCATCTTCAGAGGCAACTTCTTACTTCACTTGGCTTTCTCAGAACTTAGACTCATGTACATGTAATATTTGATGACTTAGGCAGAAATAAGTCTATTTTCAAAGCTAATCTTTGCATTACATATTGAATCCATTATAGATTCTCTTCTACTTTAATGAAAAGTCTGCATGAATGACTTAAAAAAAGAAAGGGCTTGCATCATAAATCAGACTGAAGCAGTTGCCTGAAAATTAGCATGAATATGGTGCAGTAAATACTGCCCCAGTCAAATAAATAGTAATATTCACTAGAACTATTCGAAGATCTCAGTATGAGTAAAAGAGACGTAAGTGTATTCTGCATTCTATGGTATTTTGTGCACCTTTGTAAGGGGCAATATTTCCATAGCATTTAAAGGACGCATTCTGTCTTTCTATGTTGTGATGCAGTCTCTGACATGAGAGCAAGCCCCAGTTAAGCATAATATNAAAAAGAAGTGGTCCTTCTATGGAAGAGATATGGTACTAAGCTATAAATGAAGTCCTCTGTGACTCATAAGCAAATGCATGGAAATACGTGCCTCCACGTACTGTATTCTCCCAAGGACCTGTCCGAAGTACGTATCACAACAGTTCTGGTGGTTGCATGTATAGGAAAAGGGAAAAAAAAAAAAGGGCATGATCCTGTCCTTATGCAGTTTTTTCACTCCAGACTACTGTTCTACATTGCAGTCCTCACCTATGGAAGGGAATGATTGCCCAGCAGAGTGAAATAATTGGGTCAGGACTGTGGTTACAGTGAAGATTTGCTTTGCTAGTTAAGCCAGTATTTTACCCTTAAAGATTCAAGAATTTTGGATTGGTAACAGAAATGAGCAGACAGAATAAGAACAGCAGACAAAGTAAACTCAAAGCCACTTTATATATAATTTTTCTATTTTCTTTCCCAGGGTTTGCTGGGCTGTACAAATGTTGCCTTGTTGTCATTCCTATAGCCAATATGTTTCTCCTGCTTGGTAAGGGAACGAGCCTTTTCCACTTACCTGCAAGAACAGCATACTCAAAGTAAAACTATTATTTATTTATAGAACAAATGGGAAGGTACTTGGAGGAGATCAAGTATGTAGAATGAAATGGCAAGGTTTTCTTTTATATCACAGGTGGAAGTGATTCACTGTCATCCCTCATTTGGAAGATCCTTGTCACTGCGGATGTCCTAACCCATCCATCCCTACGCAGAACACCCAGGTCTGTGCGCACCTCTTTATCATGTGTACCCATGCTTATCCATGAACTTCATTCAAACAGAGCCTAAACAATCACATACCTACACAGAGAAAAATTCACTTTTCAGCGAAAGAGCTGAATTTGTGCTCACGCACCTCTCGGTCTCTGCAGAAGCTTGTTTGCTCAAATGCAGTAACATGGAGCCAAATGTCAACATAGCTGCAGCTTTCAAGTGTGTGTGTGGGGGTGGGTATGTGAGGATACTTTTTCCCCAGAGGAGGGGTCTCCTGCAGTAGGCTGAGTGCATTGGTCTCGTGACCTTGCAGAAATGAAGAATCCCCAGGAAATTTTGGGGTTCTGTCCTGCTTCCCAACTACGCCAGCATTGGTGGTCATGGCCAAAGGACTGCCTGCCTGCCTACCTGCTGGCTGCCAGCTCCTCTCCCTCTCCTAGGAGAAGTAGAAGCAGCAGATTGGAAGTAAATGAACACAAAATAAAGTATCAAGTAAGGATTCAGGCTTCCTGCCCCCTGTTCCACCTACTCTATAGATATTTCCCAGCCCATGGCCTGTGGGTTCCCAATTTTTGACAAGAAAACACAGGCTGATCCTGAAATGTGACAGCAATTCAGAGGGAGGAAGGAGAGACTGCCAGATGGCTCTGCTTTGCACCTTCTTCAGTTTGCAGGATAACACTTCGTGATTTGCCATGAATGTATCATTTTCTCCCATCTCTGTACTGTGGAATGAAGCAAAACTTTTGGCCTCTTGGCTCCATCCTTCCACATAAGTAGCAAAACGATGCGGTATCATGGAGGGGGAATGAAGAAAGTTTGTCGTCTTGTATGCGTATGTGCAAAGAAGGAGGGAAAATGGGGGCGGGGGATGCTGTGGAAGCAGAAGCAGCTCATGAAGAATATAACTAGCAGAGCTGGAAACACCCCCTCGCTGCCCACAGTGAGCATCTCATTCCTCTGAGAGTCTGGCTGGAGGTGTCTTAAATCTATCAGAGACCAGAAGGAATGATTTATTCACATGATCATAATCTAAGGCAGAATTATAGCCTGAATTAATGAACTTTTTGAGGTATATTATTTGATACTATACAAATCCAAACAGTGCTTTCTTTGCTCATTTTCTTTGCTCTCTTCCTCTGAGTGCAGTGTAAAACTGCGAAGCAATTCTACTGGGGCATGATGGGCCACTCATCTTCACGCAGGGAGACGGCAGGATGTGCTGTGCTTTCAGATCTATGTTTCATCCTCCTCCTCTGTCCTTCTGGCCTCTCTTCAGAGCTGCCAGGGAGAAAATTTTAACCACATTATTGTTCACTTTCCTACACTGTAACTAATAGGAGTGTGATAACGTCACATGATGTGATTATTTTTGGTGGTTGTTATACTGTAGTTATTTACCAGGTTCTAAAGAAGGAATAAGACTATAAATAGCCATTGCATGACCTTAACACAAACTTTCTGGTTTATGAAAATGTTAATTTTCTTTTATGATAATCTGCACACATATAGTATCTATAACAGAATGGGAGTCAGAAACTTGTAGTTGGGAGCTCTGATTTTTCCAGTTCAAGAGAGCATTCAGCACAGAAACGATGTCAATAGGAGGCTTTTGGAGCATGTGTCACTTTTGCAGAGAAGCTAAGTTTATGCATGTAATTTTCATATTCTGATAGAATTCTCAACCAGGATTTTAAAATTATAGTCCTAAAATCCAAAGTGATGTTTCAGCATTTCCAAATCAAGTACTAAGCTATTTAGCAGGACAGTGTGGCTCCAACGTCCACACACAGAGAAAACAGCCTCGCTCCCTAGCATTTTGTGCGTGTTTTGAACAGAAGTCTTCTTGTGTTACTGGTGGACAGGAGAAGCTCAGTCGTCTGCTCCAATGCTGTCCTGCTGCAGCCAAGGAGGGATTCATAGCCCGACACATCCCCATGCAACCGCCCCAGTTTTGCTTCAAAGCAGTCATCCCCAAACCCCACAGGTCCTTTTGTCTCTCTTATTTGTGCCTTTTCCGTTGTTTTGGTACCTGTGCAGCAGTACAGCACACAAAATGAAGTGTTCTGTCCCTGAGGACAATGAATTTTTTGCAGAGCCCAGTTTTTTGTCCACCTCCCAAAATAAACCGTGAGCTGATCTGCAGGCAAGTCTCCTTCAGCTGTCCCATTCAGGCAAGTCATGCAGTTGCATCAGGAGACCAGAGGCTTGATGTCGGCAATTGTATGAGCAGTTATCTACGCTTAATATTTTGGACATGATCTAGATGCATTTTATAAAGAAGTCAAAATGTAAATATTTATTGGTTTTGCACTCTGAAATCTGTGCCCCTTTTCAGTACAATGTTATCTTAAATGGCTTCCTACTGAGTAGACTGAATAACAACTTGCCCTCTGATATGGCATAAGTGCACATAACTCAGTATTATCGTTTGATACAGATGTCTCAAACACACTGCTTTGTTCAGAGACATCCAAACTTAGGTTTGGCTATAAATTTACTGTAAATGTGCAAGCAAATTAACTTCTACTCAGAAATGTATCTAAAACGCTAGTTTGCAAACAACTGTATGTGCAGAATTTTTGTTTTCTCAAGAGAGAAACGTGCGAACATGCAGCCGAGGTAAGAATAATTAAATCCTTTCTGTCTGCTCCTGTTTTAAAAGTTCTTCAATGCTATTGCAGTGGCTACAAGGACAAAGCTGCTTTTGCTACAGAACATACCTAATAGGAAATAAAGATAGCTACAAGCATATGTGCTGTGTCGCATATGAGAGCTCTGGTCAGAATAATAGTTTTAATATAAGAATGCATACTTTCTCAACAGCTTCTGCTATATTTTTGCTACCCCAACAGGGATTCCAGACACTGAGAACAAATCCCTTTCTCTATCCAAAAATACTATTCAAATGAAAATTGTAATTTGGACCCAAAGGCTATGATTTAAAATAATCTGTGCAGGTTGTAACAAGAATCTGGCCTTAATAAAGCATTGATCTCAGTCTTATTTGTCACTGTTAACATGGGTTTTCTTGTAAATTAAGAACTGTCTCCAGGAGGTCTGGTTTAAGCAATAAAGCAGGATGAGGAGGTTCCCTATTTTCTAGACTGTGAGTTTGTTTTATGGGGGAAAATTGTATTAAGCTTATATTTAAACGGAAACTCATCAGGAAGACAGCACTGAAAATAAGCATCATTTTCAATCAAGTAAGATTTGGGGGTTTTTGTTTTTTGTTGTAAGACTTGGTGGCAAATCTGTTAGGACTAAAAATTTGCAGTTTTTTGTAAAAACAGGTCCATCTCCAAAGTGTTTTCAGGCCCTGGAGTGAATTGAGGTGGTTCATTTGAAGCAAGGAGGTCTTTTGATTGCTCTTCTTGTAGTTCTGAGTGGTATGTCATCACAATCTTCACAACAGGGTGGATTAGGAGTTCCCCAGCAGGCTGCTGCAGTGCCAGCTGTGTGTATCCAGTGGCCAACAACTCTCTGACCCTTGCAGCGGATGATCCAGAGCTCTCTCTTCTGATCGCTGCCCCACAAAGCTACAATGACTGAGCCTGGGAAATAAATAAAGCAGTGGTGCGTGTACATGTCTGCACACCCCTCTGTTAGCTAGTGTAAAGAAATCCATGGTGTTAAAGTATGATCTGGAGGTCTTGACATGGTTACATTGGTGGGAGGTTTTCCTGATTAACATCTACAGCCTGAGTCCTTAACACAGGTGTCTCATCTTGGTACTTAGAAAGCTACACAAGAAATCACTTCTAACTGAGATACTGCTAAAATATTTTTAGCACATTGGAGTGATTTCAGGAGAGATGGGCATTTAGGCAGGATTTTCAGGCAGATTGTCTCAATGTGGGTCCTGGTTTTTACTGCAAGGGTGGGCAAGGCACAGAGCAGGAGGCGAGGTCTGCAGGGGTCTCCCCTGCTACCACAGGTTGTCCCCAGGAAAATACCATCCACTTTAATTTTCTTCTTATGAAGTGGTGTTGGCCAGGAGGCAAGGGATTTCTTCACCCCAAAAAGGGTTTGAACTCGCATCTCCCACGTTCAAGAGGTTTGTCTGAGGCATCTAAGATTAGGATCTTATTTTAAGCTGGTATATTCCAGCTAGCTTTCTCTCAGCAGGTTCCACGTTTGTCCACATGTGAACAAATAAATGCCATGCTCGAATTCAAACTCCAAAAGCTTGCATGTGGGAGAGAAGATGCTCTTTCTTCTATACAAACCCTTGGTATGTGCTCCTGCACCACTGTCGCACCAGTTTGTCAGGACAATTCCCAGTTTAGGTGGAAGCTGTTGAATAGCAGGAAACTTTGCTTTTTTTTGCAAATGCCAGGGGTAAGGAGTGTTTTGGAAATCACATAACATTTTTGTGACAAACGGATCAAGATTTAGTACTTCTTAATGATTGCTGTATGTGAACAAAAGGACGCTATTTTGTAGATTAAAAAAAATCTGGTGAGTGGCATCTGTTTCTTGTTGGCTCTGAGAACTAATCCAAACATTGCCTTTCTTTAAGGTTTCACAGCATAGGTCTGTCACAGTAACACCAGATCATACTAGGACCAATATTGATTGTTCCAGGACTGTAGAAGGTAATAGCTGTTGCAAATACTTCGATCATTTCACTTCTCCACAGCATATACACTGCTTTTATGAAGACTTTAGAAAATCCCAAATAAATAGTTTTAATCAATGGCACATGTGTGAGAGAGTCAACCATGGTTATGTATGTGTAGGCGAGAACAGAAATCTTGCACCTGGTCTGGGGAGGCTTGTGCATTCGTGTCACACAGCCCCATCTGTTTATCAATATTATGATCGCTCAAAAACTCTGCATTTTTAAACCCTTAGTTTTGATTTTCATAGTTTTGTCAGCAATTTATATATGCTTGGCAGAACTTTGGATATAAAAGCCTACTTCAAGCACAGAAACGTTAGATCAATCATGAGATGTTATAGCTACTACATTTAGATCCTTTTCACTTGCCACCTAATGCTGAAACGCTAGGGATTCCTATTTGCAACTTGTCTAAAATAACTTAGCAAAAGAGTTACACAGTGTTTTTATACTTTGCTGTACATTTTGTGCTAGCCTGATACCACTCGTGATCTTCATGAAGGGCATGGATACTGTAAGATGCATAGTCATGAATCCTGTATTTGCAAGATGGGTGCAAACACCTGAGTTACCACTCCTCGGTGAGTGAGTTGTGCTGGCTGGTTGCGCATGCTCTTTGAGCTGGCTGTGCATGGGGAGTCGTACACCTTAGCCTCAAGTCCCTGTGTGGAATAGCTTGATTTAGTATTGGCTCTTCCAAGTGTTAGCAGAGGTTTAACACTGCATGTCTCAGTACACCCTTAATTACATTACTCTTTTTCTGCTTGCTACTGGAATAGTGAAAATATTTTTTCATTTTGGTGATTGAAGTCTCTGTGACATCTAACCAGTGCCTCACACAATAAAACTGTCGGTCCTTTTATCTCTCCATTATTCCTTAAGCAATCTGATTCTCTATTTTTCATTTCATATGTACATTGGCTGAAAACCTTAACAATATTACACTGTAAGTTTTATCTATTTATGAGGGAGATTGCTCCAGTGCCTTCCCAAGTAATAGCTATTTCTTCTGCAGGTTCTTTGCTTGCAGACTTAAAAGTCTTCATGTATCTGCAATTACCATCTGTTAATCCAAGAGTATAATCAATCTAACACTTCCATTGTATTAGAAATGGTTTGGATGTTTTCTCTAATTTAATCTCATCTGCAAAATTTGAAATGTAGCTTTCAAGTCCATCAGTCATGTCATTTCTATATATGATAGTACAGTGGAAAGACTGAGTTCAAAAGTTCAGGCATGTAACATCTTTCTAAGGTCTTTTTGGGTTACAGGTTATTTATACTTTTTGCTTAGTTCTCTTTAAAACCCTGTTAGTTACATTTTATGCTTTGAAATTCTATTCTGCTGGTTTTTTCTCTTCTGGTAATTTTTTTTTAACAACAGAATCTTTTTTTCCCCATCCTGGTAATAGAAGAAATTAGGGTTCAAGGGTGAACCAAAGCCTTGGGTCAGTTGGAGTCTTTCCGTGAACTTCACTGAGTTTTGAATCAGGTCTTGAAAAAGGGGGATAGAAGTAACTGAGGTGGCAGTTCATCACCCTCAGCATGGCTGTTTGGGCAACAAGCCAGGTCTGAAGACAGCAAGATAAAATTGGCTACCCGCTCTCCCTCCAGTATTGTGTGGATAGGTAGATGTACAGTATTTGATCTGAAGTATTTCTGTAGTGTTTGGGGCACTTGGTATTCCTATATCCTACCATTCTGCCACCAAAAGATTCACCTTCAGGCCAGTGAGCCTAACAATGTTCACTTGGAGATTTTGGTGATTGGATTTTTTTGAAGTATTTAACATATTAAGATAGTGTTGATTGTCTCTCTTTTACTTCACTTTTCTAATATGAATTTAAGTTTCTTTTCTTAAGGCCTAATCACTGCTGCCTGTACAGTCTGCATGTATTTGAGAGGAAACGTCTGTTCACATGTTTGGATCAATACTATCTTTCTGTGGAACGTCCCTGAGCCTCTTTCACCCACGGGTACTGCAGCACTCTTACACCAGGTACCTGCCTGTGGACACCCACAGGTTGCTTGCTACTTCTTCCCTGGCTTTTTAAGGAAAGACCTATTGGTCAGATTGAAGCTTGGCTAAGATCACATAGCTTCAGCCAGAAAAGCGATGATATTCATGTTCTGTTCCCCAGGAGCAGCTGGGAATGCCTGTTTGAAGAGAAAATACTGTCTGTACAAAAGCTGCCTCCTGCATGGGGTTGGCCGGGAGCTATTGCTGTGATCAAATGCTCACAAGCAGAGCGGAGGGTGGGAGGGAAAGAGATAGCTGCTTGCTCGTGGGTGACTGGCAGGGTGTCTGTGCTGCCTGGTCTGAGGGAGAGGTCTGGGGAAAAGGAAGGGGGGAAAGGAGACCCCTAAGCTGCTGAGGAGTTGAGCCTGCATTTGACAGTGTAGAGATTAAAGCTTTTGTCTCTACATTCCAACTGATTTTGCTGAAGTCACTGGAACCTCTCAAGGACCCAGGAGGCTGCCCAGGCACAACTAATTGCAGGATTGAACCCAGCTGATTATATCTGAAATTGTCTTTAAAATGGTTAATCCATTTTCCGAAGGTCCATCATGTTAGTAGGAATCTAGTATCTTTACTGAATCTATTTTTTGTGTGATCCTGGATTCAGAGGAGAGCTTGTTAAACTTCTATTTGTACTGTTCATCCCATCAAGGTTGCTTATCATTGTTGCACAAGAAAAGGAAACACATCAAATGAAAAAAATCTGTTTTATAGTTGGCAAATGCCTGTATTTTGTCTTTGTATGATGTGTTGTCATTCATCATCTAACCTTGGGGAAATCATGGGCACTCTAACAATGTAAGAGGCCAATAAAAAAGAAAATTATTTCAGTAAAATTGTAGCTAGGGATATGTAAAAGAGAAATGCCCCTGGGTAATAAAAATTACCCATGCATAATGGCTGTGGATGTATCAAGCAGGCGTACTGTATACAGCGTGCCACACCGGCTCAGCTACAGGATGTGCCTGCTCACTGGGCTCAGGCTTACAAAGACGATGGGGGAGAGACAGTCGGGAGGACACGAGGTCAAGCCCAAAGCAAAGGACTGAGAAGCCAAGTACTTGGAAAGTGCTCGCACGTCTTTACCTATCTCTTTCGCCTCTTTGTTAGAGCTGTCTCCTTTGATCTTGCCTTTCTCATTATTGCTCTCCGCTACAGAATTTGGGCTCAGTTCCAAGGTCGAGGCCTGCTCCTGCTGAACATCTCCCATATCCTTCCCCCGTTAGTCTGCCTGTCTCATTAGAGTCTGGCAGGCTTGCACTGTGCCATAGCGATGACATTCCTCACTCTTTCTTCAGTGTACTGTAGGGACTGTGCTTCTCTCCAGTTAATAGTTGGATACATTTTCTACTGTCGTAGAAAATGGGCTTGGCTGGCATAGCTTTAGGAGGCTTCTTAATGTACAGCTCTTTAGTCTTCACTTTAGTTTTCTGAGGACCTAGCCCCGATCCATGCCTTAGCCGTGGCCCTAAATATTCTGAACAAGAAGGCAGTCTTTTGCAAGAAGCTGCTTTTCTGAGCAAGTCCTGTTCTGACAGATTGTGATATCAGCAAGCCATGCGGCTCGTGGTGGAGGTTTGAATTTTACTGGTTGTTTTCATTTTATATTTTACTTTTTCGTTTATTGCACTTTTTAATCTTACTGACTCTCAAGCTAGCGTGAAGAATAAATCTAAGATTAGGGATAGGTCAGTAGGTTATTAGGTAAGTGGGGCTATGTCCTTCCTCTTGGAGAGAAGTTACCACGCTGCGAGCATTTGACTGCCTTGGGCAATTGCCTGTCCTGCTTGTCTGACCAGCCCCTAACGAGCAAGAGGGACATGCATAAAACAAGTCACTGTTGATAAGAAATTATTAGAAACAAAGGGGTAGTTCTGCCAGCTAGCACTGGGGATGTGAGAAAGGTTCCTGAACTTTGACAGTGAAGTTAGAAAAGTCTTCCAGAAGCAGTAAGTCAGAGCTCTCACAGTACATAAAGCTCTTTGCAGATAAACAAGTCCAGACAAAGTCCCTCCTCCTCTTCTACTCCACCCCAATGACTCTTTATTAATAGGACTCTCCTTCTTTTCCATGTGACATTTTCTATTTGCAATGACATAAAGGAATCACAGTGAAGTTGAGACTCTTCCCCACAGCAGCCACTGCATTTACTGCGTCCCTGCCTCCCTGTTGTCCACTACAGCAAATTTTAAGTTTCTTGTCTTCATCTATGTAGCCTGTCACAGCTCCTAGGGTGAGCAACTGTGAGTTTTCTCTTTGAATCAGATTGTTGCCGAATCAAGTCCTTTGTATCTCCTTCTTCTGTTTTTAAAAGGGTTTAGCTAATCCTGTTGGCACTAATACTTGAGCCAAAAAGCCGGGTAAATGAATGCATGATGAGCTCTGTGCTGCTGTAGCTGGCTTCCTCTGGTACCAAGCTAGGTGGTTTAAAAATAGCTAGGGTACCAGTACACTCCAGCACAGTGATTTCTGTGCCTGGAGCAGAGACATGCCTAAAAGAGTCTAAATTAGTAACAACTTTGCTGATTTTATTCCAGCTGTGCCAGCTGTTTGTTTATGTAGATAGCCAAACAGCAAACACCCACAGAGTTGTTAACTCTGCAAATCTTCAGTAAGTGTTTCCTAAACTACTGCTGACAAATTTCTGACGAGACCTTAATCTCTGTAAAATCTATTGGATGTTGTCAAAGCACCATTAGTCAGCCTGTCATCGGGCCTGCTTTGCGGTGTGACTCAGAGATTTGCTTTCCCGTACTTACTGCAGAAAAGTGAAACTGGGAGAACCTCACACAGTGAGGGAGCTGCGCGGAGCCCCGAGCCGCTGATAAAGCTGGTGGACAGTACCAAAATGCCCTAAGATGTGATTTCAGAAAGGAGCCTGAGCCTGGAGAGGTTTCTCCTTCTCTGTTGTTTGTAACTTTGGAAACAAGTGAAAATTACCCCCTTGCAGTCTTGGGAAAGCAGCAAATATTAATGCTTTTTGGCCCCTACTTCATACAATGCAAAAGGGGAAGGGCAGTATCATGAAAGGGGTGCTGCACAGTTAAAACATGCAATTAGTAGGAAGTGAAAACAACACACAAAGTCAGGTCCTAAATGAGCGCTGCTTTGTCACGTTTAATACTGGAACTGTTCTGGTTTATACCTGCTTTATACCTCCTGATATTCAGTATAAATCCCTAAATATTTTCACCGGGAAGGAAGCTGGGGCTGGAGGGGGAGCAGGCTGCTTGCTACAGCTTGACAGCATCCCAGGGTGAGGCCTGCACTTTGCTGCTGTTTGGCATCTCCCCAGTTCTGGAACTCAATGAGAACCCACATTATTTTCTGAAGACGAATTCTTTATCTCTGGCCATCATATGATGCCAGCCTGGACTAGAAGAGTTGTTGCCGTCAACAGTAATAGTAGCAAAAAAGTTCCCACATCTTCTGAAAATGAAAAAAACCCATAACAAAAAAATCACTTTTCCTGCCAGCATACAAAGCAAGGACACCAGGCAACAGTTCAAACACAGCCCCTGCATACAAAAAAAGAAAGATGCCTGTCAGGGCTTAAGGGGGAAAAAATGGCACAGCTGTAGCACCACATTAGTGAAATTGTGTGAGCCTTTTTATTTTCAAGGATGCAGACAGATGCCACCTGAAACACAGGATGCTTGGAAATACCACACACACACAGTTAAACCACACACATTCTTTGAGCTTCCTTTCTGAATCTCCTTAGCACAAATTACATTAACACTGCTCATGCTGATGGAAACCAAGTGAAGTTGTCCTCACAATAGTTTAAACTTGTACAGAACTAAAGGGTAGTTCAGCAAAACAGAGTTTTTGAGATGGCAAATAACCATTTCTTAGAAATCACATCTACATTTGTGACTGAAGTTAAAAACGGACAATGATTGTGGATATTTTTTTTGTTGCCCAAGTTGAATCTCATTGAGCCTAATTTTCATGCATGCATCCAAGTCACTTTGTAGATACTCGTGCACAGCCTTAACATCTGCAAGGAGGCTGCCAGCACAAGGCAGCTGTGCATAGGGCGGACAGGTACAAGCTCTGGAAATGAAGGCTGAGTGTCTCTGCAATAAACTAAGTCTCATTCTTACCAAATTGGTAGTCTTTGAAAAATGTCTGTAAATATGACCCATTTTTAAAATAAATGTTCATCAGTTGATTCATTAAAAGGTGAAGAGGCTTTTAACATCCTTAGTGCACTGCGTATTTTTGGCACAGTTTCCACTGCCTGATAGAAAGCCTGTATCTTGTCTTTTGGGGAGAGAGCTGTTGTGTAAAATAGCTGGTTTTTTACAGTTCAAAAGATAATGGAATTCCCTGATTCACAAGCTCTTGTTTTTTATCTTCTCTGTCCTCTAGCATGCTATTGCACAATCCGCTCTGTTCCTTCCTAAGCAATAAGGTTAGAGCTTGCTCATGGGAGTGGGCTTTGGACACTGGGTAGTGTAAGCAGTCTGACCAAACCAAAACAGTGCTGCAGTCACAGGACATAAGATGTGATTAGCTAATCTGATGGCCAGTTGCTTATCACTTTGGTTTTAAATTGAAGCCAGGAGCCAGCTGGGTTAAATTTCCATTCGGATGCAAAAGAGATTAGATTAGTGGCTTGTACGAATAGGAAGTCGTGTATCTCATCTTCTGCAGTTGGCAGTGAGGGCTAACCCTGGAAGTCACTTTGGGGCAGGAACACTGATGACTTTTGGCCAGAAACAGCCACACCACCGAGTTCATGGTGGTGGCAGATATGGCTCCATAGCAACCTCGCTGTCACTCGGCCCTCTTAGACCAACTGTTGCCACACAATGGAACAGCATAAGAAAGGAAAAGCTGAAGAAGCGGTGGTTTCCATTATTAGAGGGCAGCCTCAGAAGCAGCAGGTCTTTCTTTCCTGGCAAGGAGGGTAGGACTGTTTCAGGTAGAAGAAGGAAGTGTTGCCCATGTAAAGCCTGAAAGAACTAATTTCAGATAACTAATATACCTGTGCAAGAGAAAGCAATTTCTTCATTATCAACAAAACGCGGATCTTGATAAACCAGTAGCTTAAAATTTTAATGCAAGATCTCAGAGTGGAAAATACTTTCCATATAAACAGTAAATAATTAAAAAGGATTTTCTTACCAAAAAAGTAGGAAATCTGAGTTTAAATCGGTGTGAAGATATGAATTGTAATCTGCAAAAACCTGAAGGCATTAATCTTTTGAGAAAATATTTGCATAAGCATATTATAAACTTGTTTGGGGATTTGTTATGCACTGGGTGGAGAGTACATTATGCAGACAGTAATGACAGAAAAATTAAGATTTGTAAACATGTTCTGTATTAGAACTGTACAATATATTGCAAGGGTTCAGGTAAATTTGTGGCACCACGGGGAACTTGCATAAGAAGTGATGCTTTCCCATTGTACAATTGGTCATATGTTCATACGTGCAGGCTAGATGAAGTTTTCTGTCACACAGTACAGGAACCTCCTCAGCTTCTTCCTGTGCTTCTACTCTAGAAGATGGCGCAAAGCACCTTTGGTTTTGCCCTTCAAAGTATCGCCAGTGTGTGCCACTCCTCTTTGTAGAAAAAGGCTGTGCATTTGAAAATGAGAAATCCTGAGGAAACAAATCATGAGTAATGTGAAGGAATTTTGTTCTCAGATGTGTCCACAGTAACATTGGTAATGCTGTTGGGGTAACAGCTGCAGTGATACTTACTACATTCGTGTCCTAAGCCCAGTGTTGTAAAATTTCACTACAGCATTTTCTGTAAAACTTCCTTAGAATAAACAAAAATGTCCATCTATCATACTAACTAGTAACAGTTATAAAAAAGAAAATACAGGCTAGTGGCTTATGTCTTATACCTGGCAATTAGCCATGACTACACTCACATCACACAGCATGTTTTTTTATGTAGTACAAGGGCACATAACTCTTACTAAAACAAAAAAAGGAGTCATGGTGCCGGGCACTATGCAAAGGACACACAGACAGGTGTAAATTGTGCCTTCATGGCCGTGGGTTAGCAAAAAAACCAATATATGAGCAAACAGACTAAAAATCATTGAGAAGCCTCCTTTTATTGAAGGAAAATAATGTGTTGCAATATACAAAAATTGATTCTTTCAAGCTGCCAGAGATATTAGAGAAACATTACAGAGATCATCACATTGGCCACTAATTCTTAAAAAAACCTAACAAACCAAAACCCCCACTAAAAAGAAGTGTTCCAAGCAGTGTTGGTAGTACTGTTTTAATACATTTTTATGAGATAATGGTTCCCATGGCAGCAACTTATAAATACAGATGGGCAGATTGATTTAAATGAAACAGAGAGAGTCTATACTAAGGAATTGCAAAAAACCACACCCCCACCCCCACACCCCCAATTATAAAATTTTGTAAAGATCAATCAATAGCCAGAGAAGCTACCTTAGACTGTCCAATCCTTGGTGGACACATTTTGAGTATACTAGATTTTCTTAGTCTGAAGTGAGAGTCAATGGGGAGAGTAATGAGGCAATGTAACGCTTTAACTTTCTTGTCTTTTATAATAATTTAGTTCAAGCAGGCTTTGGGAAAATCACACTTTTATTTCAGGATCCAAAAAATCAATACAGCAGTATACGTTTAGCGCTTGAGGGAAAATTTACTCAAAATTGTTTCATGATGAAAATGCCAAAGGCAGATGCTTTTGTTCAATCTGTTACTTTGAAGGGACCTTGTAATCTTAATTCCAAGTTAAAGACTTGTGGCCGTTGTATCCAACAAAGGCGGCATGTGTGTCTTTCAGTGATGAAATGCTAGGGACCTATGTATAGTAAACCAATGAGAAAAAACAGTATTAACCCATTTTAACATAGGAAACTGTATTACTTTGGACTAACAGCTGATTCTACAATGTATGAAATACTTTCACTCATGTACCTAAAAACTCTTATCTGTTGCTCTTTGCCTAGCCAGTGCTCTCCCATCCAAGTGAAGAAGGTCACAGAGCATTTCAGCCAGCAATGTTCTAGCTTCCAAAAGTTTTGGGGAATAATCAGCAGAAAACCAGATCAAGCTGAACTTAGAAAAATTTCTGTGCTGATAAATCAGCATTTTCCATTATTTCTGGTTTTGTGGTGGCACGTATCATATGGAAGCTTTCTATTTAGGATATCAGCTGAAACTTGTGAAATCATATATGCAGGTAAGAATTTACTAAGGAGAGTCTATGCTGACCTTAGTCACCCAGCATTAGACCCTGTTCCCCACTTAATGTCATGACGCTGGCAGCTCAAGATTTCTTACTGTGGTTCTCAGTGTAGCTCTGTGATCCCTCATGCCAGCCCCGGATGATCAGGTCTCTGACCAACTGCATATCCCCAAAGCAGGAGAGAAGCTCAAGCACTGTGCAGCAGTCAGAGAGTATTTAGCTCTTCTTTTGACACCCAACCTGGGCTGGAGGGCAGAAGGGAGGGGTGATGCTCCCCTACTACATGCTGTTACCACAGCTGCAGCATCTTTCCTTTTCCCCCAGTTCGTATTTGGACTGCATCTGCCCCTGCTAACTTTGGATTTTCATCCGTTGTACTGTAAAACATCTTGACTTGTATTCACAACAGTTATGTAATTTTCATAAAAGGAAGATTTATTAACCTAACATCATTTTTTTTCAGCTAGGATAACAGAATCTGTAAATGCACTCACTCACTGACAGTGCTGAAATCTAAGATCCTGCCTGGACAGTAGTATAAAGACTTAAAATATAGAGAGATGAACAGCAATAGAAAAGTACTGGTACCAACTTATCAATGCTGGTTTCTTGTCTAGGTGTAAAGTGACCAATTGTTATGGTAACTTTTCTGTAATATTTCCAGTCTTTTCTGCCAGGTGAATGAATGTCTGTGTGAGAAAATTTGAGTTGTTTTAAATCTTTACAAGGAGAATAAAAAGAGCTTCTTATGCAATTTAGTTACTTTTAGCTAACTAGTACGTATAGCCTGAGGAGAGACAGAAGGTCCTATGAGGAGCAGGAGTACAAACTGCGTAGGAGCTGGGCGGAGATACACAGCTGAGTCTCAGAGGTGAGGTGAAGGAAATTTTCCTAGGGACCCTCAGGGGCTGTCTACAGCAGGATGTAATTCAGAAAGACACTGGCTGGATTCAGAGCAAGACTGCAGTTACTCCCCCCTCCCCAATGCAAGGACACAACAGGCCAGGGAATGCTTGTGTTCAAGTGCTTTTTTATTTTGCTTTTTCTCATTCTGCAGATTTGAATTTTCCCTATTTAAACAGCATATTGTTCTCCTCAGTGTTTGAGTAATGGTTACAGATTGAGAGCCCTTACCATGCTTCTTGTGTGCTTACATGGCAGATTTAAACCAGATTTTTGACCAAGAATCTGGCTAGTGCAGATTCCCATCACGTGTTGCAATGCTGCATCTCTTGTACATCTAGACTGCTACAGCGGGGATTCTGAAGATGCCAAAAGTGCAAAATCAGCCTTCAACATCGGAGAGGATGGCTTTGACCACAGAAAGAAGTCCTGCTGGCAGATAAGTGACAGTAATGGTCAGTTGAACCTTGTTTTAGAGGGAAATGCTCTAAACTAGTCTCTCGGATGTTAAGGTCTACCCCTGCATTATCTCATTTGCAGAGTCAAATGCAGTGCAGAAAGAATCAGAAGTATCTATGTGTGCAATAAAGCTGGTCTTGCTCCTCGTCTGGCTGCCAGTATGATTCCCGTGGCTGGCATTTCAAATGGCTGCCACTATAGACACCTTGCAAATGAGTTTAATTTGTGAATAGTGCAGAAGTTTCATTCTTTCAAATCCTGAGACAGGAGAACAGGATATTTTAGGCAACAAACAACATAAAATAAAACATGTTTGTTTTGGGTTTTTTTCGTAAGGAATGGAGTCTTATTTTCTGCTGAGATTTAATACAATGCAGGTAACTCTTCTAAATCTCGGTGATTGTTTTTGGAAGGCAGGTAAAATAACCAAGGGGAAGAGATGAGGAAATTAAAATAAACAGGACAAAGAGATACAGAAAACCCATTTAGAGAGCAGACACTACAATGCAGGAGACCTTTTCTCTAAGGAGGGCAAGTGTATGGGTAGGCAGAGAGGAACTGGGAAGGATGAATGCCTGAAGCCACTAATGACAGTATTTGGAAGAGTGCCTTGAAGGCTTTAGTCTTTTCTCTCTACTCCTGGCAGAAGAAAAGTCCGAGTGAGCTTCCCTGCCTCCTCCCGCTAATCCTGCTGGACTCATAAGCAGAACGGAGCACCAGTAGGGGACTGAAAGCAGTAAAATATTTTGCTCCTGTTTACATTAAAAAACTTGTTCAGTCTGCATAAACTGAAGAAAGTTCCTTGAAATTCAACAGTTTATCAATGATAATGTCTAAAATGGGCTTTATCAATTAATCTGGAGCCAAAAATCAGTATTGTTCCTTGTCAAATGGGCAGTCTGTGAAAGAAGCTTCTGATTCTTTCATTATATATTTTGTAGTAAAGGTCTGTGACCCTTGGGCATAAAAGCATAGAGCTAGAGGATGACTATTTGACTTTTCTAGTTTTCTAAATTTACACACTCCTCTCCAGACTTTCTGAAATCAGTCTTTCCCTGTGATTGCCCTGCAGCTTTCACATGCTTTTTCAGAGCCAGCTGTGCACAAGTAGCTGCAGTTTTCTCCCAACTTCTAGTGGACAATTTGGCCAACAAAAAGAGGGTTTTTAATCATGCGTGTTTCTTAATAACAGTACACTGATTTGTTATAACAAACATGAACTTCAAGCTCCATGTACTTTTTGATCCTTCTCCTGCCTCCTCTTTTCACTGCCTTGCATTCCTCTCTCTTTCCCAAGTGTTTGTGGTGGAAGCAGACCCTCCAGGTGCATTAGCCAAATATTTCACGGTGTCACAGTACTTTTTTTTGAGATCAGTGCCAGAACAACAAAGAAGTGGCATTGCTCAGCAGCAGCAGTGCAAGGGCTCTTGCTCTCCTAACAGGAAGGGAGGGCAGTGGTACCTGCGAGGAGCTGCCAGCTCAGAGCGGTAGGTATCACTGTTTTGTTGAGGCACAGAGCAGTGAAACAATGTATTCAGGTCACACAGCAGAGCTCCTCTCTCCCGTTCTTTATCCTGTATTTCATGCTACTGGGTATATTCTTTTGCTGCTGCATCACTGTTACTGGCCATGTGAACCTTGGCCTATGAATTGTTGGTTTCTTCAGGTAGCTTATAATTTTGAGGCAAAAACAAGTCAACTCGAGTTCTGAAGAAATCTGTGTGAATAGGAGCAAAATTCAGCAGAGTGGGACGAGTCCAAGGACTGGCATTGGCAACAGCAGACCATGCCTGAAGGTTGTTGTTAAACACCTTCTCCATTTCAAAACGCAAGTGGAAAACATCTCTTGCAGGGATTATAGCAGCACAGCACGCTAATTTGAGCAACCATTTATTTAGGGGAGCTCTGTTGGAAAAGACAGCAATCCCTGTAAAAGGTTATATTTCCGTTATACAGCTTTTAGCTTCGAGGACTCCTTGTACAAGAAGCCCACACGTGAGGTGATGGTTACCAAACCACCTCTCCAGTTTCGGGCGCAGCTGCAGAGCATTCCCAGTGAACACCACCCCTCAGGTGACAAAGAGCCCAAGTCTCGGCCCTCGCCGGGGCCTTTCCCTTGCTAGACCTACGAAAGCCTGAGCAGAGGAGCAGCCTGTGAGTGCCCGCAAGGCCCGAGGGGAGCCTGGAGGCCGGCCGCGGGCCCGGCTCCCCTCACGGCGCCGGCCGGCCAGACGTTCCCCTCGCCCCGCCCCGCGCCGCCATCGGCTCCTCGCGCTGAGGCGGCGCCGCCGCGCCCCTCCGCAACGGCCCGGCCCGCGCGGCCCCGCCGTCACGTGACAGGCGAAGTCCGGCGAAGCAACATGGCCGCGGCGGCGGGGTAAGCGTCGCTCCTCGGTCGCGGTACCGCCGGCGTTCCCCGCTCCTCGCGGGGCCTGCGTCCCGGCCCGTGGCGAGGCTGCGCGTCCTCCCGGGTGTCGTCGTCGTCCCCCC
>VYZV01036456.1:23102-33900 GCA_013401275.1 Pandion haliaetus | reverse complement strand
AGGGGCCCGGGTGGGTCGGGGGTGCTGCAGGGTGGTGGTTCCCCCGAGCCGACTGGGGAGGGCTGGGCGGTAGGCTGTTTCGCTGAAACGAAAGCGGGTTTTGCGTGGGGCGGCGAGGGAGCTGTGGAGGGTCCCACGGGCGCCCTGCCCGCCGGCTCGGCTGGGCTCCGCAGTGCGCCCTCCCGAGCCGTGGGTCATCCTTTAAGTTGCGTTAGGTGGGGGAAATCATGCTCAAAGGTGGCTGTGGATTACTTAGCGCGAGGTCTCTCCCATATTTTGAAGCTAAATTCAGCCATTTCTTCCAGTGCTTTAAGCAGGTGCAATTAAAAATGTACCAAAATGAGGGGGGAACTTTTCATAGTTGCCAGAAACCGGTCACTCTGGGACTTGGCTCTGAGTCTTTGGTCTTTGGGTGGAGGTTGCTCCCCTGTGAGGTCCTCTCCTGCCCTTGGTTTCCCCCGGCGCTGACCAGGCGTTCCCTGTGCAGGAACCTATGCGTGCCCCTGCCCAGCCCTGCGGAGAGCGCGGTTGGGCTGGGGTAGGTAGGTGGGACATGGAACGGGGCCAGGACTTCAAGTTGTTGACTTATTTACAAGGAGCACTGAGTTCGCCGTGAAGAAAACATCCAGTTTGTGCCTTAAACAGCAGTAGTTGCTTTTATTGTTTCCCTTGTGTCCCTCATTTGCTCATACTGCTGTTAATGTAGGCCTCTTATACTTCACATATTTGATGTGGAAACAGCATTAAAAATTGGCTGGACTTCAGGCTGATGTTGATGACTCTGTAACTCAAAACAAACAAATAAATAAATAAGGCCCAGTCAACAAACAAATGATAACTTCTTGAAAAGTAGCTTCAGTGGTTTTTCATCTTCATTGAAATCTGGATCCAGTCAGTATGACCTTAGTAGAACAGAAATGGCAGTCTATGAATTTTCTTCTGATAAACCAGAAGTACAAAAGGTTAACTGAAAAATGGTGGGGAAAAACCAGAAATAAAATAGGATTTTTGGCTACCAGTGTTTTGGGGTGGTTGCATCAAAACAAATCTAAAATGTTGGATGGATCATGCAGTAACAAAATGTAAGCTCTCTGAAAATACAAAACTTCTGACGTAAGCATTGAAAATCAGCAGTTCCAAGCAAAAGAAAAATATCCTTTAAGGAAACAGATGTCGTGTAATGTTCCTAGCTACATTTAACTTCCAGTATAATAAGAGAGTTCTTATGTGGGTGTGGGCCTAAGTGATCATAAAAATTGTGTGTGACAGCCAGCAGGGAAACTGTCAGCTACTGTGGGAGGCCCTTACCAGCCTGAGCAGTGGCTGAATTCAGGTACCACACTAGAGAAAATGAGGAAGCTGAGCTTGACTTGTCCTGTCCTGGTCTTGCAAGTAGCCATTTCTGACACTGACTAATGCTTATTTGCAGAAGCCTGCATAGCTTCAAAGAGGAATGCACCACAAAGCAGTGCTTGCATTAAATATGCTTCATTATCAAATATATAATTCTACATGAGTGTTTTGAGTTGAGCTTGTGGCTGGAGATGCCAGTGTCCTTGCACTAACAGAAGAAACAGACCTTGAAGGACTAGCCAATGCATCGTACTAATTAAATTCTGATATTTGTGTGTCTTGCGTGATATAAACTGATTAGAGATCATGGACCAAAATTGAAAGCTTGTAATTCCCTCTCTAGAAAAAAACTTTGTGGTAATATTGTTAGATGGCAAATAACAGAGAGTTTTATGCTGATAACGCTGTAATTGCATGTGTTTTTGCAGGATTGATTCAAATGTGAGGCAGTTACATGCATGTACCCGCTCAACTTACTACAAGTGGTATAGCAATTTTATATGTGAAAATGAAAAAGTGCTAAATAATAGTCATAGCGTAGACAGTACTGCATAGTCACAGGGGTTTGTAACAGTTGGGCTGGAAGGAATACAGAAAAAAGACCAGGCCAGTCATAACCTACTTACGTGCCATGTATTTCTTAGTAATAGGGCAACAGTCACAACAGAACGATGGTTACACAGTCAGTCCTGTGGGTGAAGGCTTTTCTTGTGATCTTGAGTACTGTGAGAGTTCTCTTCCTAAGTCATTATTTGCAATAGAAAGCCAGGTGTACAGCCATACTCTTCTGTGTAAAACTTAAATTTCTCTGTCAGTGCTAGTCTCTGAAAAGAGCTTTCTGTGCAAGTTGTGGAAAGCTGGTGCTGGGCTCATGCATGCGGCGTGACCCAGTCTCTGCAGGCAGAGCAGCACCAGTAGGTGTCTTGCCATGTTGTTAGTCCACCCGTGAGGGTGCCATCAGTTTGGTATCTGAGTGCTTGCAGGAGGAAAGAGACAAAAAAGGCTGTGGGGGAAGCAAAATTCTCTAAGTTGAGTCCTCTCCGAAACCTACCTGGTTTTCTCTGCAGAATTTCAGTTGTGAAAGTAGGTCTGTTGCCTGGCAAGCTTGTACTGTCCAAGGCATGAATTAACATAGGAGTGCTCAGGAGAGAACATGAGCAGCAGAGCAGAATTTGCAACAACACTCAGCCCAGCCCTTCTGTGTCCTGTGACCGTTGCTGTGGGGCCCGGCATGCTCAGCTGCTGTGACTTTTACAGAAGCCTTAAAATAGAGACCAAGGTGATGCCTGTGAAAAAAACTGTGCAAGTCCGAAACAACTGTACAGGGCCAAATTCTGCTATTGATGAATATTGTGGCATCAAATCCAAGCAGGGAAAGTGGAATCTGTTATTATATATAGGAAGAACGTAGTTTTGCCATGGGCTTAGATAGTTTGCAGAAGAACTATCACTGCACCAGAATGAATTTCGGCTTGAGTATTAAGATCCCAGGAAAAGATGCTCTTAAGTGGCTTAGTGAGATTACCAGTAGGAATTCCTGCCTGATGTCGTTATTTCTCCTTGAGTCTCATTTTGGTTGTCAAAGGTTTTAAGTGCAATAAAAGCATTAATAGTAAACAATGGAGATGAAAATGTGCTTTTGTAGCAGCTTCCTGTCAGCTCCAGGGTGTAGGAATAGGCCTGGAGAAAGAGAGAGGTCAGAGTCTTCTTTCTTTTTTTTTTCTTTTTTTTCTTTTTTTTTTAAATCACAGAAAAAAACCCTCAAACTTGTGAAGAGGGTAAAATTACGATGAAAGTGACTTTTTTTCTTCCTTTGAAGCAAAACATAAGACAGGTTGTGCTACAACCTCTGCCTTTTTTTGGTTTTGTTCTTTTTTTATCAGCAGATGCAAAGATCTGAGAGTAACCTATGGCATAAGGGATCTGATGATGTTCTCTCTTCCCTTTTATACTTGCAATAAGGTGAGCATATGATTTCCAGGCCCCTGCATGGAGTTACTCCAGGGGGTGATCTTGCTTGGATAACGGCGTTTTCAACCTCTTGTGCATTGCTGAGTTGCTGAGCCACAGCTTTGCACCTGAAAAGCCTTGCCCATATTTAGTTTAAGGTTCGCTATCTGATTTAAAACTTTCAGTAGCTTTTTGCTAGGATTGTATGAACTTGCTTCATTCTTCCTACAGGCACAGGTACCCCAAAACGAAAGCTTATGCTGTGCTTCCACACTATGCTGATGTGCTGCAATAGGTAGTCTGCAGCCCTTGTAATGATCACCTGCCGCGGTGCTGGGTTATCAGGTGTGTGTTGGAAGTAATAAAAATAAACACATTTGGGTTTTGTGCACCATCAGCTGAACTCCTAGGCAGATAGTTTGAAAATTGGATTAGCAAGAGCAGTTTTTCACCTTCTAAAATTACTTACGCTGTTATATCAAGTAGTTATAAACAAGTAAAATAAAATATTTTATTAGCTCTTTTATGCTGTGTCTGCAGTAAGAAATTATAGCGTTTACATTTCTGATGCTGATGAAGTCTTTCAGGAGGTTACTTTATGCAGCTATAAATCAAAGGTTACCTTTCAGATTGCCTATGAAAACTATATAATAATTAAGATGCGGAGCTCTGCTTCTCTTATCTAAGGTTAAATCCCTTGGTGGTTCATTTGTTGTCATCTTAAGGTAGTAACAATTTAACTCCCTTAGAAGCATATCTGATAGAAAATGACCATCCAGCCAGTCAGTCTTCAATAAGCTGAGAGAAGCTGAGGTAGAGGGACAAACTGGACTTAAATCATAGGATTTTACTGATAAAACAGTATTCATCTGTCATACTGAAGCTCCAAAGCTTTGCTATATTAAACATAAAAAAAAAGGGGGGGGGGAGAATGCTCTCTAGATTCTTCTCTCCTCATCTGATTTTTTTTAAAAAAATAGATCCTACAACAACCTACTGTGCTTCTACTGGTGAAGCTCCAAAAAGTGCAGGTATGGGCCTATAACAAACGTGAATGAGTCAGCAATGTATTCTTATAGTACTTTAAACACCTTAAATTGCTTAATAACCAGTTTATTTTAAGAGAGAGCTCTCTGCTTTTAAACTATACTCTCCCAGTTGTGGCTCTGTTGAGTGCAATCTTCCAGAAAGCTTCTGGGATGCCTCAGCACAGATGTGCTGCCTTAGAGGCAAGTGGTGGTGTATAGCAGGAGGTCACTGGTTCCTTGGATGTGCTCCTGTGGCCATGTGTGCAACTTCAGTCACTTGCTGAAGCCGCTTGCATGCATGCAAGAGTAAACATATGTACATAGAAAAAAAATTTGCAGATATTGTGTGAGTATGGGAAATGCTGTTGTCCCGCATGTGCTATCCATCATTTTTTTTGTCTCCAGTCCCTTTTTCAGCTACTGAACATTTCCCAGAAGGACTTGCTGAAGTTTGCCAGACTTAATGTAACCTTCCACTTCTGTTTTCAGTAACTCTGAACTCATTTTCTTCTCTCCTGTTTTGTCTTCACTCAGCCAACCTAGGCTGTTGTCACTTTCTGCATCTACTTTTCGTGTTGCTTTACCTAAAGGAACGTAGCAAGTGACCTGCTGTGGGCTGTAGCTGAGCCAGCCCTGTCTCCTGTTGCCATCTGTTTCCTTTGGTACTCCTATGAGCAATGTTTGATCATTGCTCAAGAATGATGCTTGTATACAGCATCTCTTTCCCTTGAGTGATTAGCATCTTGTTTGTAGAGTGGAACTAAACTTCCTTTTGTGTTCTAGACTAAAGTAACAAACAGCGTGCATCTGAATAGTGCTAACCACTGTCTTTGTCTTCCATTAATTGTCAATTTAAAAAAAAAATAATCTTTTCTAGACCCTCATTTTGGCTGGGGAAGGAGACCTTGAAAGTTCCTGTGGCGCTCTTTGCCTTGAATAGAAGACGACTGTGTGATCGCCTGAGGCAGAATAAGGATGTCCAGAAGAATTCGGTTGTTCTGCTGCAGGGTGGAGAAGAAACCCAGAGATACTGTACTGATACTGGTATTGTGTTTCGCCAGGTAAGACCTGAATCAAATCAAATTAAGAAACTCTCTCCAACTGCATGAATTTTTAAATGATTTTTAATTATTTTCCCTTTCTCTCTCATGTGCGTATTGCCTTGTTTCACTCAAATAAATTGGCTTCTTTATAATATTACCTCTTCAGCTTCGAGTTACTCTCTCTTTTAGTGCTTTAGTATGCAGACTCATTATCTGGTTTAAAGGGCCTAAACCTATTCAAGGTCCTACTGCATATCAGTGTTTAATGTAATATTAATGACAGCAATGGAATATTTCTTCGTTTTTTCAGTCTTGTCTGTGACCCATAAAATAACCTTCTTTCTGTAGTGAAAATGTTACAGTGGACCTAAGCTGAATTAATTCCTAGAAAAGCATATTTCAAGCTTTTGTAAATAGCATATTCCACAAAGCAGGTTGTATCTTAGAATTTACAACATGCGTCTTCTCAAATTAGACTCTTCCTTAAGTACCCATGTGTTCTTCTGTCACAAACAGGACTTAATAACTTGTTAATGTCATCCTGAACGCATTCTTAGTCTTTGGGGAAGTTGGCATAACAGAACTCTAATTATGCATACCCCATACTTTGCATGGCTGCTACAGTACTTTGTTTTGTGAATTTAATTGAGCCGTTGTATGTTACGAAGAAACAAATCCAATAAACTGTAATCCAGATAGTACATATCTTACTGTAGTTATTGATCTGTTTTTGGAGGAGTTGCACCTTTCAGGATATCAGAACATATGTCTCCTTACCAAAATTCATCTCTGTATTGTTAGGTGTTTTGTTGTTTGGTTGCTTGTTCTTAAAATAACTCTTGGCTAAAGGCTGTTCCTAGTGCAGCTTCCTTTTCTCTGGGGGAGGTTGGGTCTTCACTTCAGTACTCTGCCATCACAAACCAGTGAATCTGCACTCTGCTTTTGCCTTGTCTCATGTGACATGATTATTTCTTCCTGATACTACGTTCCCTAATTCTAGATTGGAAGAATGTATTTTACTGTGTGGTGTATGTTTATTGTGCTGAGTTGACCTGTTTATTTCTTATGGTAGTTTACTAATCTCTGATCCTTTCCAGTTGCCAACAGATGGGTTTGTGTTATTGTAACCTAAAACTAATCAGTCTGAAGAGCTTTAGACCTAACCACTTCCCCCTCTCCAAAAGTGAGAGACATCTCTTTCAGATAAGTGGAAGTAGGAATTAGTATGTACTGTAGTGTGTTTTTTAGAGCTGGTAGAAGTGAGGGTTTTCTTTATGAATTTATTTTGTTTTAACCTAGGAATCTTACTTTCACTGGACTTTTGGAGTAACTGAAGCAGGCTGCTTTGGAGCAGTAGATGTTGATACTGGAAGATCCATGCTTTTTGTTCCACAACTCCCTGAAAGCTATGCGGTTTGGATGGGAAAGTAAGATGTCTTTTTAACTGTGTTCCAATATATCTGAGTACTTCTACGGACAGTTACATTATATGAGCTGGAATGCTATCTCATTTTAATCAGATTCTACCAAATCATTTGGTGTTAATTGTAGTGATATGTACATACAATGATACAATTGGTATCGATCATATGATATCAAATGATCCACCACCGTTTGGTAGAGAATACCTTTAGAACTGGAATCCATGGATCTCATGGTATCCATGAAAGGTAGCTGAAATACAGAGAAAAGTAAGTCTTGTGTTAAGACCCAACAAGTCAAATGGTAAAGCATGCTTTTTCAAGTTGCTTTACCACTTTGCAGCCGCCTTAGCTAATGAAGCTTTTTGAATGGTGGAAGGTAGTTTAGCCTCTTTGATACTTCTTTTTGATATGAACTGACAGACTGGGCAATGTGATTTTTAATTCTGTTCTGTGAGTATGCCATAAACGTATCTCTCTCTATCCACATTGATAGTAAATATTGCTCAGTGCCACAGTAATGGAGGAATTGATTTATTTATATGTTCATTTCTTTTCTCAGTCTTAATTGTATTTATACCCTCTAACAAACTGTAAATTTTTTTTGTTGTCTTCGTTGTCTCAGAACATTGGATTACTTCTAATTTAATATTTTGAGCTCAGGTTGCTTCGCTTCTAATTGAAGCTATCACTTATATTTTAATGCTAATTTTGGGAAAAGGAAAACAATCGGAACCCATCCCATATGCTGAACTGTGCCAGACCATATGGTAGGGCATGGCTGCTGTCGTCTTAGAGAGTTTATATGAGTATCACTGTCTCAGACCTGCCTGGGAACTGAAATTGTTTGTGGTAGCATAAAAATGTGAATACTGCTGTCTGAAATATTTCAGCTGAGAGCTGTGCCTGTCTGGGAGGGTAGGTTCTGTTTAACCCCCACGTGTACTCTCTAAAGTCTGTTCCCTAGTGGTGCTTGTTCCCATTAATAGACAAATCTGTTTCCTCCCCCTAAGTTCTCTTCTGCTAGTTCAAATCAGCTGTTTGTTACCCATGGTGGTTGTGCCTAATCTGAAAAGGCTTAAAAATATTATTGAAATTCCACTGTCTCATTTTGCATTTTCAAACAAAATATTGTGGTGTTTATAAATGGTGGCCTTTTTGATTTGTTTGTGCAGTGCTTGTTATTGGTTCATTTACAGAATTACAAGTCTGGTTAAAAGTGGTTTATTGTCTTGTCTTCTCAGAGTATAACAAATTGTATTTATCACAGCATCCTTGTTTTCTAAATTCTCCTCCTTACCCTTCCTGAATCCCTCAGTTTGAATCTTTGTTTTCTCTTCTGTCAGCTGTGGTCAGGTACTTTTTCTGCTTGTCAGAAGGAGGATGGATGAATAACTCATTTGTGAGTCAGTAGCAGTTCTGCTTCATAAGTTGGTTGGCAGGGGGTACTGCACACAGCTAGGGATTGTGTTCCTTCCCGGAAGACTCAATTTTAAGTCAAAATTAGCTCTGAAAGAAAAACACAAATAAGTTTGCCTTCCATCCACTGCTGTTTATCTACTATAGTTTGTCTTGGAAGTGCTTGCTTTTGTGCATGTGGAAGGAAGGCACTATCTACCTACTGAAGAAACATTCATTTAAAATCAATGAAGCACAAATCAATTCAATACCTTGTACAATATTTGCGAGGTTGGTATTTAACAGAGGTCTACAGCTGGTCTTCTAGTTCATTGCACAGGGCGCACTTGCTTTGCCTGGTGTTTATATTGCTTTCTATTTAAGAGAAATGTGGGAATCTGCTATATGAGTTTAGGCAGAAATGCATATATTCTCTTAAAATTAATGCAGAAGGCTCTCTACTACTTTTTTAGTACTACTGTATTACTAAATGTATTCTGATGTACTGTTGTGCTTTCACTTCTGAAGGATGCATATTTGAGTTGTTTTCGAAATGTAGCTTAGGTAACATGGCAGTCAGAAGGGTTAAGCTTTTTGCCTTGAAGTAATGCAAAGATGGGGTGGCTTGGCTTCTTTCAAATTGGTTTTGGCCAAACTAAGACTGCAACGAAGTGTCTGAGAGCATTTGCTTGGAGATGAACAGACTATTGGTTTGCAAATGAGACCATGAACACTAATTATTTTAGTCTTGCCAACTGCACTTGTTTTTATGAACAGTTTTGCATGCTGAGGTGGTGCCTGGGGACTCTGCAGAACAGGAGAACGTGAAGGTGATGAATGCACCACCCTGGGCTGTGCTCTGCCAAGGACCCAGCACTACATAGTACCGGTGTTGAGGGTGACTACCACTTCTTTGGAAGTGTTGCTTATCCTGTAGGACTTCTTGCTGAATGTGTATGCTCTAAAGATTTGTAAATAGCTGTAAGGCTACCATTCAGAAGTCCTTCAAGCCAAAATAAACTCTGCAGTTTTAAAAGGGAGGCGAGATTTATTTTAACTCGCAGACTATGGACATTCTCCAAAAAACCCACAACCTCTTAAGGTGCCAATTGTAGAAGGTAAATGTAGGACTGGTGGTCCTACTTTCATGTTGGGAAGGGATTGCAACAACAGTCACTCTGTTTTTAAATAATGAGTGTGGGCATTTCTCTAAATGTTGGGCTAGCCCATTTCTTAGTTGTTGGCTGGGAAAGTCTTTTCAACTCAGAGAACCACTTCGCCTATCTCTTGATCTGTACTTCTGTCCTCTGCCTCTCCAGTTGTTTGTAACGCAGAAACAGACTCTCACAGGACGGCTTAGTGGGTAGGCTTTTGCGCTGCTGAAGTATTTTTCTATTCTTACTTTTGGAGGAAGAGTTTAAGAAATGAATCTGGTAATATAAGATTGTAAAGGCTTCAGAAGTGTAACTGTGTTGTAAATGCCCCTCTTTCTTAGCATGGTCTTACCTAGTCAAGTTTGTGGTGCAAAGCTGTTAGCAATCTTTTCTATTCCTATGAAACATTAAGTTGGTATGACTGCATGTCTTGCACAGAGACTTCAATTTCACTAATTACTGTTGCACCTGCCATTTACCTCCTTAATTATAAATGACAGAACTAGTCAGTGTGCTGATTAAAGATATTTTATAAAGTAAAACATACTGTACAGCAGCTGCTTTCTGTGGAGCGGATGCCAAAATAACTTAATTGCCTTGCCACGTAAAGAGTGTTTTCAGTGGAAAACAAAAATATTTAACGCTTTCGTGCTCTAACTTTAGAAATACATAGTAAATGGGACAGAACAATATTTGTGTACAATTTCCTGTGTGTGTTTTCTTTGAAGCCCTGCTGGCTGATTGGTAAGTATAACAACATTAATCTAGCATTGCATCCACTGTGAGTAACGTTGTTCCATGAATTTGATCGGAAGCTATCTGTATTTGCAAAGTTGAACCTTGGTGTGGCACTTTGGAGCTGTAATAAAGCACAATGAAATGCTTTGCAATTGTTAATAATTTCTCTGTGACCTAATGAGGAAGCTTTTTAAACATTGTCATCATTTTCTAAGTAGGTTGCAACCAAAATCAACCTTTGGTTTTGGTGATTAAACTTGACTGACTTCAGCAAAGCTGAGAAGTTTTACTGCCTTTGGAAAAAAGTGCAGAAGTATGTTGTTGGTATTTCATGTTTGTTTGCTTTTTTCCCCCAAATGTTTTTTTAATTTAAAAAAAAAAAAAAAAAAGAGCTTTTCAGGCTATTTAGGCTTTTACCTTTTTTTTCCCCTATAAACTGTATCTGACCATGAAAATTAGAAGCTAAGAAATCGCTTTCTTGATCTCTTTTTCTTAATGGGGATTGGTGAAATTTTGTGGCATTTGTATTTTGATTAATTGTGAGTATTAAATTGTGTACAGCATGGTATGTTTATCTGACTACTGGCTGAGACTGTTGCGTTAATTAGCGCTAGGCATGGCTACAAGAAGGCAAGTTCTGTAGTAAACCCGTTCTATAGAAGCTGAAATTGGAGACAACTCTTTGGAAAGGTAGTGGAGTGTATGTGGGTGCT
>VYZV01036456.1:1817-22802 GCA_013401275.1 Pandion haliaetus | reverse complement strand
TTATCTGCAAGGTTTGTTACCACCTGCAAATGCCATCTGTGGATCTCCTGAACATGTTCAGTCCTGCTTCTGTTCTGAATAGCATCAGAACTGATTTCAGTCTTTGCAGTATCCCACTAATCAAGACTTGCAGTCCATTGCTGTTTATCACTTTAACTTCTGAGAAATCAGTCTAAATTAATACAGCACTTTTCAGTGTGGTGGTTGGAGGGCTTCCCAGCCCTTGAAAAGCTTGTCTTTTTATCTATTTATTTATTTTTATTTTCTGCTTTAGGCTTTTCATTTTTTATTATGACTAGTCATTGGGTTTCGGGTCACATCGTAGTGTTCCTGTCCAAGCCAATTTGAGTTGATTTTGGAGAGTAACAGTCTTGAGAGATATTTTTATCAAATATTTTACTATTATTCAGATAGTACATCTGTTGCTTTACCCTTCATCCGATCCTTTCAAAACTGTACAATAAAGCTGGTTGCTTTTGATTGACGAGACTTACTTGTTCAATTCCCCATGCTGCTTATTTTCCATGATTCCAATTCTCTCCACAGTACAGTGATTTCCATTTCTTGTCTCCCGTTCATTTATTACGGTATTTCTCTGTGGATAAAAATTACTTTTACAGAATAATTAGTGTCTGAATTCCTCTTGCCACTTTACTGATGATTTTTTTTCTCTAAACAGTGCTGCTCAAATGCTCTGACTTCTCAAATCATTAGTTTAGTCATTGTCCCAGTATTCTAATTGTCCATGAGCCTTGCTGGTCCAGGATGAATGTGTATTGTTTCTATGACTTCAGTAATTATTTTTATAAATCTTTGCGTTCTAGCTACCTAAGTTTCCTTGTATTTCTTGTTGAGAATGTTTTAAACAATAATAGTAATTTATATGAGTCCATTGACTTGCAGTCTCTACCAGCGCACACCTTTAACTGGATGCACAAGTTGGTGATTTAGTAACTGTTAAAGTGCTTCTGCTTCATCTCCTCTTTTTGATTCAGGTGTATTGAGAAATAGAACCAGCACTAAGTAAATCTGCTTGACAGCGCTGCACCAGAGTTCTTTAATATCCTGATGTGGCTTCAAACCACAGCATGAGAAAGTTAAGTCATGCTTACGCATGCCTCATTCCTGTGGTACAACAGGGAATGTTGATAACCCCCACCAGGCATTTCTTATTTTACACTGTATTTAATGTGCTAGCAGGAGTATGAAGTTCGGTGATACAAACTCCTGATAACATTTTGAAATATCAGAGAATCCAAGTTTTCTTTTGATCAGGCGTGCCATGTGTTTTTCCTCCAAGGACTGGGCTGCTGCTGATAGGAAGGTAAGCTGCAGCAAAAGAAAAGCCTTTGGGGATTTTCCAGCAGTGCTCCAACAAAGCTCTGCACCTCCACGCTGCCTTCTGCTGTGCAGCTGCCCAGTTTGAGTGCAGAGCTCTCTGCTTCTTGTCGGCCTGGATTTAAGAAGACACTTCAGTGGAAAACCTCTCAAGTGATACCTACAGTGGTACCTCTATTCTTTCACTTCTAAAATTCCATGATGTTAACTGTTTTCTTTAGGTTTTTTGTTCCCTGCAACCTGTGCTGTGTCTGTCTATGCTCGGGAAGGACTCTCTGAGTGTTGTCTCTGTTGAGAAACATACAAAGAGGAAAAAACAACCCCGACTGTTTTGTTAAAATAGGATAGGGAAGAGTATAATCAATATTAATGCTTCTTAAAAGCTAAACATGAGTGAAAAACTGTTTTACTTGCTGTGTACTCCTTTGCCTGTGTACTTACTGGGGCTCTGGGCGTTGGAGTGTGTGGCCTTGACCCCAGTCCTGGGGGATGCCAGATACTTCTTTGTCTTACAGGAGCAGCGTGGCATAGTGAATTGGTCACTGTTTGCATGGGTAGGTTCTGCCTATTCTTTGTGCCCAATGAGTTGTTGTGGCAAGTTCCTTTAATTTCTTTGTGGTTTAGTTTTCTTTGCAAGTTGTGAGATGAGAATATTATCATTCCTTTCTTAAAGCTGTTCAGGTCATCTTAATGCTGCTCTAAACACCAGTATTGCTTTCTTTCATGCTATTACCAAATAATGTGGGAACTGTGGGACATGCTGCACACATTCCAGAGCTTGCTATAGTGCTTTTATGGGTGGGACATAGAATATTGCTCGTTTCCCCCCCATTATAGGCTTTTTTCCAAAGTAAAAGCAGAACATCTGCTATTGACAGATTCAGTATATAACTTTCGCAGTTAAGAAACATGAATTGAGACCAGTGTTTGAGTGGAACACTGTTATTTTATAGTGACCTAGAAATTATACTTACCCTCTTAACCATTGTAATTCTTCTTGTGCTCTTTTTTGGGGGAGAGGGCTTTCTAATGAGTATTTGTCAGCAGTCTTATGCTACAAGAAATCTTTTGGGGATTTCAGTGTATAAACATTTCCTTTGTTACGGTTTTTTCTTTACTCATATAGAGCCCTTTTCTCCAAGGAAAAATTTTATTTGCAGAGAGAAGTAAAGTAGAGGTTACCAATTGCAAGTTTTCTGTGTTTTTGGTTTCTTTGGGTAGCTCTTGATAGTATCTCTTAAATGTTTAATTGAGGCACTGCCTCTTGAGGTAGAATTTATAGAAAGCGTAAAGAACTTTTCATCTTTTGGGAATGCCAGTGGTGGGAATAGCTGAGCAAGAGCAGGCAGACTGAAGTAGATGAAATAGGTAGTTCAGAGCTTGGCTTTTATCAGGGAGAACCGTGAGAATCTCCTCAATACTTTCTTTCTGATTTTCTAAGTCCAATGGTCTGTATGTTGCCCATAGTTATTCTGCTTCTGCATAGTCTGCGGTGTAGCACTGGGAAGTCCAGTATCATATACCGAGCATCCTGTGTCCAGCATCATGCATGTGGACTCTACTGTTCTGTCCCACTGCTAGACGTGGTTACCCTTTCCAGTTGAATCAGCTTGAGTCTTCATCTTCAGTTCAATTTCTTTTAAATTCTGTTGTTTTCTCAGAATACATCTTACTCTGGACTGTATCAAAAGGAGCAAGGAGTCTGAGTTTGTATGCAGGTACTTCTGTCTTTCAAAGGATAAAACAGAGATCTAGAGAAATGTGGAAAGGAGGTAACATTGAGGTAGTCAAAATGTTGCTGGAGGCTGCCTGTGATACCAGCGAGCCCATTCGTACTGTTTTGTTTTAAATCTAGCTTGATGCATTTTAATCTTCTTTGAGATAGTGAAATTCTGTTTGTATATATAGGTGATTGCATTCTTTTGGACAAAGTCAGGAACATCTGCTGGTATCCTGTAAAGCTTACTGCGTTGCTCTTCCTAGCAGTTCTCAACACCCTCTTGTTTGGTTAATGCTTTGCCATCTGTTAACTTGATGATACTGTAATGAGGAGGGAGTTTATTGGTGAATCTCTGACAGCATTAAAACATTGCTTTTGTATCCCTTTTCCTCCTTCGGCTCTACGTGCTTTGCTGATGTATTTGTATTAATCTGCTTTAATTTTTGCCAAGATTCTTACTCTTTGTATGCAGTCTCACCGAAACTTTTACTCTGCTTTAAGCTCATTCTAGTAAGGCCTGAGAAATGAGTTGTTGACTGTGTAGAACTTTGTCCTGGTTTCGGCTGGGATAGAGTTAATTATCTTCCTAGTAGCTGGTGTAGTGTTATGTTTTGGGTTCAGTATGAGAAGAATGTTGATAACACACTGATGTTTTCAGTCCTTGCTAAGTGGTGTTTATACTAAGTCAAGGATTTTCCTCCAGCTCCTCCTGCCCAGCCGGCAAGAAGGCTGGAGGGACACAAGAAGTTGGGAGGGGACACAGCCAGGACAGCTGACCCAAACTGGCATTCATACCATGTGATGTCATGCCCAGTATATAAACTGGGGGTAGTTGGGGTGGGGGGATCACCGCTCGGGGCCTAACTGGGTGTCAGTCAGCGAGTGGTGAGCAGTTGCATTGTGCATCACTTGCATATTCCAATCCTATTAATAATAATAATATTGTTGTTGTTATTACTATCATTATTAGTTTCTTCTTTTCTATTCTATTAAACTGTCATTATCTCAACCCACAAGTTTTACTTTTTTTTCTGAATCTCTTTCCCCATCCCACTGCAAGGGGGGCGGGGGGGAGTGAGTGAGCAGCTACGTGGTGCTTAGTTGCTGGCTGGGGTTAAACCATGACAAACTTCAACTGCTGAAGACTACGCTTGTCCAATTAACTCCTTGTGCATGTGTTTCCCCTCATGTAAGTGAGGAAAAATGGGGTGTAACTCATGCAATGACTGGCTGGCAGTAAATGTGTGCGTGCTGCAGTGCCATGTACAGGCACTATGTGCAGGCTAATGCAGGCATTTACTTTGCTTAGTAGAGACTATTTGCTCAGGACAAAGTGAATTTGCCATAAATTTTTCATGGTTTATAATTCTTACTCTGAAAGTTAGGGTGGAATGGAGGAAACAATACTGTTGTATCCCCATAAAGCAGAAGGCTTTACTGTGAAGTTTGCTAATTCCAGCTTTTTAGTCTCACTGCATCAAGAATCTTCCCCTTCTGATTCTGTGATATGAGCTTGCACGTTTTTTCATGCGAGAACGGTTACCTCATGTTGGAGCTTATGTTAGGATACTCCTATTGCTTTCTTTTATATGTAGCGGTGCAGTAAGGCACCCTTCTTTCAGAATAGCTTCAAAACACGAATAAGGCCAGATGTGAAGACTTAAGGAATTCTGTAAAACCATTCAAATCTTAATATTAAAGGCTTGTTATAAATTGTGTAGGTGTAAGAACTGTTTTTTGTAATGTGTAAGTGAATATAAAACCTATAATACAAGCGTTCTCCTATGTCTGCCTATTCTGACAAGCTGATCACAAGAGAACTTGGCTAATGGGGAGCTCTGAATGATCCCGGGTGGATGACAGGACAAACTTAAGACAAAGAATTAGTACAACATGAAAGAGAAAGCAAAAATAGCAGTTACCATTCAAACAGCTTCTACAAGTAGATGGAAATGGTACAACTGCCATTTCTGCATTGTCATTGGGGTAAATTTTCAATGCAGTATTTTCATTCTGTATTTGAGAAAAACAAAAAATACGTGAAACATCACAAAGTGATGGCTATGTACTGGTTTCTATTCCAGCAGTAAACCTAGAGAAAGTTAAGTAGCTCGTAAAGGTTATGTTTTTATCCAAGTATTTTAAAAGAGTTGACCAAGGGCTTCTCCAGGCTGCTGTAAGACTTTAAGTAGAGAAGAGAGAGGATGTTGTTAGCAAAATCATACAACAATATCAGATGTCTGATAATGAAAGCATCTAGAAATCAAACTAAAAATGAAATACGTGTGCTTATTCTGATCTCCCCTGGCTTTTATAATCGGTAAATCACTTGCAGATATGTTAGGAAATGTAAGGTATGTAAAAGTAGCGCTGAAATTAAGACAGCTCTATGGAGGGACCTTGCAATTCAATGGACTTTTTCTTAGACTGAGTGTCTGTAGCGGACTAGTGCAGAACCTGCTGATGCAGTGAATGGTGTGGCTTCTTGGTGTTAACAGGGTGCAGAAAGCTACAGCTTTTTGATTAATCTGTGTTGTGGGGAGGGAGGAATCCTGTGCAACTTTTAAAGGAGATGATGCAGTCAGCTTGCCACACTTCAGGAAGCTTGGGACCTCCTGCTGTTGACTTGCTCTGCTAAAGGTGCTCAGGTCATCTCTGGGGTGTATATGTATGTATCTATTTGAGTGTGTGTCTGTAATAATTTAATAACAAAATACAGAATGCGTGGAAGATGTTTTGAAATCAGTGCCAACTAGATTTTCTCAAATTTTTGTAATGAATATGTCATTAAGAGTACTTTTTTCCAACAGGCATAGTTTTACATTCTAGGCCATGCAGTAAGATAAGTAATCTTGAATTAGGAACTCCAACTGAAATGCTGAAGAAAATCTAAATTGGACTACTTCAGGAAAAGCTGAATTTCATTTTAGAGCTGATCCACTGTAAAAACTGCAAATCTGTCCTAGAAGCATTAAAAAATGAACACATAAAGTGACCAGTAGGAAAAGGTTGTTCTGTATATATTGAAGATTGTCTGGAAGAACGTTTAGATGCAAATGAAAACATATGCATATGAATGTATATCAGCAATTAGGTTGGAAATATATTAGCAATTGGCTTAGATGTATTTCTTTCAGGAATAGCTATCAGCTGTTATGAATTCTGTTCACCATTTTTCTTTGGCATTTGTGATTTAGATCCATCTAGAACACTCTTTTATTGTGTTAGTATTACAAGGCTATTGCTCCAGAGTCCTTTAGAATACAAAGAAATGTTGCTTAATGGAATTCTTACGGTAATGTCAAATTTGTACAAACCTCTTAAGATTTGCTGTTATGAATTCTTGTGCAATGTAATGAACGACAGCTTTAAAATGGTTTTAGACAATGAGACCAAGTTTTTATTGGGTTTAAAGTGGAAACAAAACATCGTTAATAAAATGCTGCAAAAAAATTGAGGTTTGAATTTTGTCCAACTATATAAAAGCTTCAAAATGTATTTTTTGTTGTATTTATAGATTTGCTGTCAGAGCTGTTCATCTTACTGATGGATAGACAGAGGAGTCAGTATTACATTCCTGTTTGAAGGATCACATTGAAGTGGAGCCAGTTGTAATACTGTGGTCTGTCAAAGTTGGTGGCAAAATCTGCACTGGTGTGATTAGGTTGTGATTTGGTGAAGCATCTTGTCTCTTAAACATGCCATCATGTACCACTGTGAATTTAGTTAAAGCAAATGGAAGAGTTTATTCTAAACTTGGAAGTTTTCACTAAGCTGATTGACTGACTGGAATTTCTGGTTACTAGTTTTTAATACTGTGCTCCCTTACTCTTTTGCTGGTAGTTTTCGTGTTTGATCGATATATAAGAAAAATGAGCTGTAGCTAATGTGGGGTATTGCTTTAGGGCCTGACTTAACATTTCACACTGTATTTTTATAGTTAAACTATTGCTGCTGCTCTTCCTCCTCTTTTTCCCATTGCTACCTCAGTAGAATTTTGTTTATAATAAAGTTGTCACTTCTTACAGTTGAAAGGTGAATTTTCAGTATTTGGTGCTTTAATAAAACCTTAGCTGTTAAAATGAGACAGTGCATCAGTATTTCAATCTTCTTTTTAAAATGTAGCTTCTCATCTTTAGGCCATCTTCAGCGTTTCCCAATTGCTATGAAAATCTTGAGAGCAGGAAATGCAGTAGGTGACCTAGATTGGGTAGAAGAACATGGAAGAGGGAAGAGTTATGTAGGAAGCATCAGCAGAATGTAAATAGCTTTAAAGTTTAACCCAAAATAACTCGAGCTTTTTCACTGGACTGGAAATTGTGATGAATTGTAAGTGGTGAACTAGAGACAGTCTCTTGTTTAAGGGATCCTTGAGTGACAAAAAATGAGAAGTGTATTCTTGTAAATAAATAGAAGTGCTGGACTCTTTAACGTTTTCTTTCTAATGGCCATGAACTATGAGATGCCAGATTTTTGCCTAGCCACTTCAGCATGTGTACTTGGGCATGATGGTGCTCCAGGAGTTTGTAGTTGATTATTTCCATCATGAGATATATGATGACTCCTAGTGTTGTGGAAGGTAACTATTGACATGTCTAACAAACACCACTGTTTGCTTGGCTGGAGTTATAAAACTATAGAGAAAGGATATTGAACCATTTTAGGGCTGAAATGCATTATTCTCTGTAGGTTTTTGCTAATTTATATTGCCAGAAGATCTAAAATTTTTTTCACGTTCCCTTCCCCCAAGCCTATAAAAAAATTAGGTCATTGCTTCTGTTTGCATCTGTTTACAAAAGGTTGGGGGAGGGGTTTGATAGGTAAGGAGAGACATGATTCAATAATACCTGGGATCGTATCTTCCACTTGGGTAATCCTTCTAATTAATTTATGACTTGCTGTGGGGTTTTTTACATGTAGTCTCTGCAGTGATTAATCAAAATTTTGAAACTGGCAGCCCATAGCAGCATTACAAAAGACAAAGGCAAACCTAAAAATTGTAACCAATTAACTTACTCTACCTGCCTGAGAGTTATTTGTAGAGAGAAGTACTCCTCATCTCTGTGAAGTATCAGATGTACTTGAAATTATCATAACTGAACGTAACTTTGATTTTCATGAAGCCAGTGAGCATTCTGTGGAAGGTACTGTTCCCTGTGACAGTGATGGTCAGTGCTAGACTTTAGGCTGTTTTGCATTTAAATTGGATAAAAATGAATACTGAGCCCTGTATCTGCTAAGGAACTCTGCACTGGTACTTTTTTACGGTAACCAAAGTGTTGCTGCATAATAATCTTTTATAGATCCCTGCTAAACTGGGAAAAAAATTGAAGAGACTGGAGAGAATATGCAAAGGTCTCAGTGAGGATCATCTTTGCTCCTCTTTCTCCCTGAGCTTTTGTTTTGCCTTCTATACTGCTTTTCTATATGTGACGGCACAAAATTTTTCCTCTCTAATGTAGACTTCCATGTGCACTTTTCCTTCCACCTGTATGGTTCTGCAGTAGGGTAGGTCTTTGCAGAAATCTTCCCAGTGGGAGAGGTGGCTTAATCACTGAAGCATCATGGCTCCTGTGGGATGGGTAGGAGATGGTAGTTTGTGGGAAGTGTATGTGAATTTATTTTACCATCTAGTCAGAGGTGCTAAATGGCTGAAGAAAAGAAGTGAGGCAGAGCCTTGAATGCTTCAGAGAGGAGCTGAGAAGTCTGGCTCTCTACTTTGTACTAAAAGTCTTGCTGACTTCTGAGCAAGGTAGCAAGAGCAAGACCAGCCAGGAGGTACACGTCTGGGAAAATGTGGCAGCTTATCATTGGGTGTGATGGAGTCGAAAGTATCTGGAAGATGACCTAGTTTAATAGCTGAGAGGATGGGGGATTGTGGGAAGCTGCTGTTTTCTTTCTCTCAAAGTAGAGAAAAAATCCTCAGCCTTGAAAGGATGATGAGCTACTTATGTTCCTCAAGAGTGATAGTGTACATAAGAAGAGATGTTGGAGGGAATACAGCTGGAATGGAATCAATCATGCATTAATATTAACCATAACCAAAGAATTAAGTTAGCAGCAGTGTGCTGTAGACCACACAATTATAGAAGGCAACTAACAAAAAAAAAGTTGAAAAACAGCTTGTGAAAAGACAGAAGTTTTCTTATTGGTGTGTTGGAAAATGAGACCTACTCTTACTTAAAATGCATTAAGTGAAGTGAATAAAATCCAGCACATTTGTGAGTATACTTTTAAGAAATACTTTACAAGAAACAGTTCTTCGATTCAAACAATGCAGCTAATTGTAAATGGTGCTTTGGAGGTATTGCTCTGAAGAGCATATATTAGCATAAATTACAGTTGGCCATAAATTAGCTCATTTTGCAGTTGGGATTCTTCTGATACCAGATGAATTGGTTGCAACTGTAAAAGAGAACAAAAATAGAAAGTGCTAAATCTGTTCGTGATGTTTCTGGAATATTAAAGTAGTTCAGTGTGTGAGGAATGAAGGAGGGGAAAAGGAGATGCCTGTAGGAGAAACAGAGCATGCAGAAGTTGGAGGTAAGGGAACTATAAAATACAGGGTATAGAAAGATAAGAGTATATAGTAGGTTTTTTAATTATATGTGAAACTAGCCAGGGAGAGAAGATAAATGATAATTGCTTTGAAATCTCCAACAGTGATGGGAAGAGTCCACAAAAGGAGCATTGCAAAAGGGAACATATAATGAGATATTTTTGCATTACTTTTGAGTAGTACACAGATAAATACTTTTTTAAAAAATCAGTGATTTACTGCTTGAGAACACCATAAACGTTTTCATGTTGTCATTCAAGTCTCAGCCCGGTACTTTTCGGAGCATAAAGGAATGTAAAATGAAAAATGAGTGCACGAGATTGAAAAAATGATGTAAATCAGAGCTCTAGCCACCTGGTACTGCAGGCAGCTACAATACATGCCTTTGTTATGGAGCACCTCCTAAAGATGCTGAGCTGTTTGTCCCACCACTTCTGCTGTTCCTCACTGCAAGTGTTAGAAATGTTCTTTGGTCTCCAGCCTAATTTATTCTTTCCCCAATTGGTCTTGTGCTCTTGTAGTCTAATGTTTTAAACAGCTGAAAGTTCAGTCCTGCGCACACCTCTTGCTCTCCTGCTGTCTCTCAGGAAGCAAAATGCACAGGATCCTCCAAATTCTGGCTCTTGCAGCCAGGTTTGTTTTGGTTTTTTTTTCCTGTTTTCTTAACTCTGTGGAAGGATGTAAGCTGGGTGGCTTTGGCTTTTTTTGAGGGGCTTTTTTTTTTCCTTTTGAGATTACATTTTCAGAATTACACTGATTATATTTATTCCAGTTTTGGGGGGATAGAGATTGTAATCAGAGACTAAAGCCTCATGAATAACTGGCTGCTGCCATAAAGTGAAGGGATGAGTAATGGTACAGCCACTGACTGGTATGGGGGCCACTGGGGGAGCCCTGGAGTGCTGGTCCGCGCCTGCGTCTGCCCCGACTGCAAGCTGATCTTTCACATTGTTCTTGCATTTTGAAGAAAATCTCTGGTTGGGTATTGGGAGAAACCAGCCAAAGTGATTTAGGTTTGGACATGGACATGTGAAGTTGCACGCCCTTTTGGGTTAGGAGTGCATCTCTGGTGTCCTGAGGAATAGAGGTGGCAGAGCCCATGTCTTAGTAGCCCTCAGTCTGCTTTGTGTTCACGTCAGAGGGGTTACCAGCATAGAAAATGAATGCTTTGTTCGTTCTTTGAATATAGCACGGGGCAAACTGGTCTTTTGCTATTTCCACAGCCATCCAACATCTGGTGAGTTGGAAAGTTGTATACAAATGGCATGGCAAAAATCTTTAACAAAACTGTCTTGTGTAGAGTGAATGGGGAAAAAAACCCCTTTAAATCAGGAGGAGACCATGAAATCTAAGTATTAAGCATGGACTGGATTAAAGCACACTGATTTTTGTAGCTGTGGCAACTTTCCGTGTAATCTCCTATTTTGAGAAATGGAGTCAAGGATAATATTATTAAAACATTTCCCATATCCGATTCTATTGTTGTGATAATAGAAGACATTATTTCTTTGTCTGTGGCCTTATTAAATAAAAGAGTAAAGCTAAACCCAAATGTTTCTTTTTGTTCTTTTCCAAAGGATTCATCCCCCTGAATTCTTCAAGAAAAAATACGCTGTGGATGAAGTCCATTATGTGAATGAGGTGAGTTGTCTGTGTCTCTGAACATTTTTCTGTGAACACAAAATCAGTATGTGGCAATGATTTTGCTTAATTTTAGTCCTCTGCTTACTGGATGTCTCCTGACTTGGTGAGATCTTTCCCCTGCTCTCCAGTTACTGGAAAGCATCCTTCATTCTTATAAAGCACTTGTAATATTTTTTTTTTAATCTTTTTTTTTTTTTTTTAAAGGTTGCAATTTTGAGCTGAACAATAGGGTCTTAATCCAAAGACAGTGTCATAAACATTTTCTGTGCACCATGAGACCTGTCAGTCTGTGTCTTTATCCAACAGAAGCATGTTACTAAATACATTTTTTGCAATGCCTTGGAAATTTGAGGAGATTGCTGTCAGAGAGGTTGCATGTCCTAGCTCTGACTTGGGAGCCTGCCTTTATTTTATGCCTCCAAAGAGCTGTGAGGAAGGGCTGCCTTCCTTACTCTTAAGTTATGTTGAATCATTCTAATATATGAATAAGCAAATATATTTGTATTTTTAAATGCAAGTGTGACTTGCTTAGTTAGGTTTCTCATTTCATTTCTGAGCAGATGTTTGTGTACTTGTGCACCTGACCAAGACCAAGTATCTTTTTCTTTGGCACGAAGGCTCAGCAGGGCGAGGGCAGTATTCCTGCCAAGCTCTGTGGGTGATTTTCACTGAGAGCGGCTTGAAAAGGAAGACTCTGATGCTTCCGTCCCTGCAGAGCACTAACTCTGGCTCACTAGACCAAAAATTTTGCTCTCATCAGCTGTGAGGATGTTCCATTTCATTTTCATAATGAGTCCAGCTCTGAAGTGAAGTTTGATCCTGTATTTCAGTATCTGGGGTTGGAGGAAGCTGTGGAGAGGTTGCTTTTTGACGTGAGCTGGAGTTGTATAGAGTGCAGGCACTCCAATGCTCATCTGTCAGATGATGAAAATTGCAAGTGGAAAATACATGTTTTATTTTTAAAAATCACATTTATTTTGGGTCACCTTACTTGTTTTGGGTCACTTTCCATCAACAAGTGCCCTTATTGCAGTTCTATGCTCTGCTTTCTCACTGCTTAAAAACTGTGTTGATGGGAAAAAGAGCTCTTTATCTGGACCAGTAAATTGTCCCAGCATATAAAGGCTGTTTTTCACCTGAACTATGTGTATTGAAGTAAGAAGCTGTTGAAGCTTGCAGTGAAACTGTTCAGCTTTCAAAGGTTCTTCCTATAACTTTTGCCTGGTTTGCCAAGGAATTGGTTTTCCACCATCAGCACACTAGGGGCCTGATTTACAGGATAGTTTTATGTCAACAAATGACTGACCTGTGTAAGTGTGTGATCCTGGTATGTCAAGGGGAGAGAAAAAAAAAAAAAAGTGGAATTGGTATTTTTAAACCTCACTGCCATATGCTTTCTTTTATTAATATTGTTAGTGTGCTGTTAAACTGGTTTAAAGTTGGTAGAACTGTGCTCCATGGAATTATGTCATCTGTTCATTGCCTCAAGAAATGTGTAATCCAGCGCCCACCTTTCTGCAGCAGCTCTGAAAGCCTAGTTCTCTACAAGCCCAATTATGTTGTTCTCAGTTTGTAAATGTTTGAAAGGTACTGAAGGAGCCTAATGGAAGTATTAGTAGAAGATGACCCAGTCAGAATAACAGTAAATATTCATTACTAAGTATTTAGCACATTGTTACATAATAATATTAATGTGTGTGTGTTTTATATGCAGTAGTGCGTTGAGGCTAGAGTACCCTGTTGTTCCTTATTTCTCTGTGACATTACATCTTTTTGGCTCATGCCTCCTCTGTCTTCCAAATGATGACAATAGACTTCAGTTATAGTAGACACCATCAACTTAAGCACTGCATTTCTGTCTAAGTATTTTATGATCTACTGATCTTGTTGCATGTCTCAGGTAATACTACAATATCTGAAAGATATCAGGAGCATTTTTGTCTTTGCAGCTAGTTTACTTTGTACACAGCAAATGTTGAATGAAATTGGTATCGATGTGATTATGAGGAAGAAAAAAAGAAAAATAATAGCAATCTAAACCTTCTTTTTAGATATCCAGTGTCTTCGCTTCGAAGAAGCCTGCTGTGCTCCTTACTTTGGTGAGTCACATTATTCTCAAGAATCATTACTCATTTTCTTCATTAAGAAGATCGGTTTATTCAGCATTTCTTTGCAGTGTCATTCCCTATCTTTTCCTCCCCATCTTTGCGAAATTGGAGGCCACCTGTGTATAGTCATCTAGTCTTCTGGCCTCTCCATGATCTCAAGATTTGTAACCTCTGGCCTTCCAGTCTGTGTTCTCTCTGCCAAAAGCTTTACCTGTTTTCAGGTAAAAAGTGACAAGCATATCTAACGTTGACCATGCAATCCTCCAGCCGATGTGCAATGACTCCAAACTCCTTTTTTCTCTTATGCTTCTCTGGTCATGTCATAAGCATGTTTGGGCCTTTCTATGGGAATCCCACAAGGATTCAGGGAATACTTTTTCTGCGTAGTGTGGGTTGGTAAAAACAACTTCTGGGAACAGGGCATGATACCAAATGCCTGCCAATTATTTTGAATGGTGCTTGCTTATTTCTCTGGAAGAAGGATGAATGAGTGGAGGCAAAGCCTGCAAGTTTCTTCTTCCCTGCCACCTCTCCCCCAGCTGCTTTCCTTGACAGATGTTTTGTAAACCTCTCACTATTAAGAGTATCTGATTTCTTGTCCCCGATCTATATATGAAATGATTTGCTGACTCTGAGCTTTCCCTTACAGCAAGTGCAGTGGCAGCCTCTGGATTTCTTGTTTTCCCATGATAGTTGCCGGACAGAAGTCTTAACAAAAAATGCCTCCTTCAGATCTCATGCTATGTGACTGCTTATTTCTTTATCTATTAAGGACATGGGCCCTAAATAATTTTCAGTCTTTCTTCCACTTGTGTTTGTATGTACACACATACACTTAACAAAAGATGACCCTATAGCTTGCTTGCTTGTTCTTACAGAGAAATGAGTGGGAAAGGGCATATTTGACCACCTTGTGCTTCTTACTGTGCATTTCTGAGCATCGAGTTGTTGAGCAGTTGTCACTCTGTGAGCATCATGTTATAATCGGGAATTTTCACCCAATTTTTGGCTGAGAGGATGGAGCTGTGATGCTTTCACATTCTTCCCACTGCCATGAAGAAGTATACAGAGAAGGGAAGAGTGCTTCTCCTTCTCCTGGCTGAATGGAAACTTGTTCCTCTCCTCCTGCGCTTTCATTCCAAATACAGAACTGTAATGCTGCTCCACAGGGTTTCCCAGGCACACGGTGTCAGAAGTGTTCATCTGCTTTGTAGCAGCCAAAATACTCTTGCTTACGCTGCTTGCTTGAATGGAAAGCTGTAGGGGAATGGCATGAAAATTTAAATCGTAAGCATTGCCAAGGCAGTGCGTAATAATTTATTTTTAAATTAAATTACTTTAGAAGAAACCTTGCCCGTTTGTTAATCTCTTGCCCTTTATTATTATACAGGTCTCCTAGCTCTGTCTCAAGACATAAGGGAATTAGAAATCAAAGCTTGCCGTTTTCCTAAGCAGCGCATCCTAACCCGAGTTGTACGCCGGTCTCCTATGAAACCAATGATTTCTTATATTGGTCTGCATTTGAACAGTCTTGGGTTTTTTTATTTATCGTGATTCAAGTAAACTTATGTATAAGTTTTCCTAAAGACTTGCTGCAGTCAGGTTCTCCCCATGATTTAAATTTTAAATACTTGTGTTTGGCTCAGAATCATGGTCCTTTTAATCTTTTCCCTCCTAGCGCGGTGTTAATACCGATAGCGGAAATGTCTCCAAGGAAGCTTCATTTGAGGGAATCAGCCAGTAAGTGACAAGGCTTTTTTATACATTAATTGTTGCATGGTTATGTTGAATTCATTTTATATTTCACATTAAATTTTTTTTTTTCCTAATAACAGGATGCTGAATGGCAGATCAAATGTCAGTATTTCTTTGGAAATAAAATGTTTGACATGCTTCAAGTACAGTGGTGTTTTTTTGGGAAATGTCGTTTGCATCTAAGATTATCCCATGTTTCTCTTTCTCTGTGTTTGCTTTAAGTATCTAAAACCAAACAGACTCATCCCCTTACCTCCATTTCCACTTTTGGGATTGGAGTATTTGGTTTTCAGATTTCAGAAAAATTAATCTTTAAGAGTAGTTTTTTTCTCTTACTGACTTCCTTGTACAGTGTTAAGGTAGATATTAGGGATTCTGGTACACACAATCTTCTGAAAAGATGTCACATTACAGGTCTAAAATGAAAGATCACTCTTCTGCTTAAGTGTGATCTTTTAGTGTCCCTTGATGTTGTCTCTTTATGAAGTTTGGCTTCTAGTGGGGTGAAAATGTCTTCCTGCATACAGTATTTTGGAAAGGCAGTAAATAGAAATATATCACAGCCTGCTCTGGGATGTGATGATGATGGCCTCAATTTTGAATGAAATACAACGGTCTATTCTGTTATGATATCCTAAAATGAGATAATTTTCCATTTTAACTCAAGTGTATGGCAAAAAAGAAACACACACCCCTGCCCCCACTCCCATTAAATAGCCTCTTAAAACAAACACTCATGCTGAGATGTTGAGTAGGTGGCCTTTTTTTAATGATCCTTGACTCCCAGTCACGCCGCTGTGTTTTTCTCCATCCACCTCTCTTGACAGAGTATTAATTCTGTCAGCGAAGGTCGTAATGCACAGAATTTGCTGCAAGTCTGGGCACTCATTTGTATAGTCTGAGAGCATGCTTTCTGCCGGGATCATCTTTTCTCTGTGTCATGTGAACTGAAATCTGGAATCTGATTCCATAATTACTTTGTTCGCCCCCTACAACCTAAATGGAAACTTAATGATTCTGTCAGGGTTTTGGGGGACCAAGGTGGCAGACATTTAGGCATCTTTAGCTGCCCAGTGAGTTAAATATAAACTCTTCCAGAATACAAGCAAGCAGTTTTTAATGAGTATTTGGTGTTCTTTCTTCTGTTACAGCAGTATGATGTTCTGTTGCTTTGACCAAGTAGGTACTCGGTTATCTTACGCTCTCTTGGTACAGGTGGACTCCAAAATCCATGTGGAACGATACCTACAGTTTTATCTGAGACACCTCCACATGAAATAGAAACAAGCTATTAACTCCAGCGGTAATCCTTTATGGGGATGATGTACAAAGGTGTGTTTGAAGTACCAAAAAGCCCTTTTTTCCCCTGAATTTCACTAAAAACTAGAGTTTAATTAGTAACACATTCTATTACTAGTCAACATTAAGTTAGGAAGCCACTCCATTTAGCACTTGATTTGAGATTTTAATAGCATGTCTCCTGCAACACTTAAAGGGATTAATGCTATTTTATCGCTGGCTTCCCAGTTTGTGGTAAACGTGCTGTCAGTGTGCTCTGGGAGGAGTGCTTCTCCATTCTTGAGGGGTGATTTCCAGCTGTTAGCAGATACTTCTCTTTTGAGACCCGGGATATGCTCATTCCTCTCCACCCCTAGGCACCAAGTTGTTAATTTTCCTGCCTTTGACAGATCCTGTTGGTGTCTTACCCTCCTGTGCTCACGGCATGGAAGAGCACGCATTGATTTTGTTGGTGGATGTGCTGAAGATCCACTCCCCTCTTCTGACAGATACCGTGCCCTCAAACCACTTGTCACTCCAGCCTTCTCTTGATCTCCCTGACTCCTGCTTTGGTCTTCTCCGGGGCTGTCATGTTTTTTGTGACAGCATGCTTGGTCTGCATGCTGGCGGTGGGCATGCAGAGAGTGAATGCTGCTAATTGAGGGTGTGGAGGAGGGGGCGAGCTTCCTTTTTAAACTCTGCTCTTCTCAGATTTTTGTAACTGCTTATATAACTCAGTCCATTTTATATTTGTTTTCGACACAGACCCAAACAAATTTCAGCATTCCTGCTTTCCTGCTTCTCCACCTCTCCTGTATCAAATGTTTCCTTTATAGAAGGATGTATATTTTGGATGTATTGATTTCTTCCGAAAGGACTAAGACCGTGGAGTTTATACCAAGCAATGTGTTACTTCAAACTGTGCTCCCTCCTGTCTGCCTGTGACTGCGCCTTGTTGGCTCGCTCTCTCGTCCACTCGGCCAGGCTCTGCCCTAGCTATGATGCTGTATTTTATTCCTGGGTTCTTTTGTGTTTCCATTTTCTGGCTACCTGGCCAAGGTGTATGTCCTTGCTGGAGCTGTTTTGTGTTCCTCCTGCTCCCATTTGTCTTTTTTCTCCTAGACTGACTGTGCCCTGGTGCATTTTTGGGGGGTTTTGAGTTTGTTTTTTTTTTTTTTTTTCCCCCCGATGGATAATAATAGAAATAATGTATCATTTCCTGAAAAAGGTGAATCTTGCTCTCTGTGCAGGCTCTTCATCCTGTTCCTGTCAGAAGCTGCCTTTTTCTTGCACTAATGATGTTGCTTTCCTTTTTGAACCTTTTGAACTTCTTCTGGAACATAATTACCTAACTATTTGTTTAATTTTTCCACTGTAATAAATAGTCATTTGAGACAAAATGACTACTGTGGTCATGGGTTATTTCTATGCTCACTCTGAAGATCTCCCCTAAGTTATTTTTGTCCTGCTAGCAATGATCAAGCTTGATTTTATGCTGATAATAGAACCCATAATAGTGAATTATATCATGGTTTCCATTAGTTTATGTATAGCTCTCTCATTTAGCAAAGTATGTTGTAGTAAAAAAAGCTTGTATGTTGCTGCAATCTCTAGAAATGGAGAATGGCAGTACTTGGGAAGTCACCCTGCTCAGCGGTGGGTAGTACCATAGTTCAGTGGAGGGAGCAGTCTGGGGCAGGGAATTAAGATGGGATGTTGTTGCTGGTAACTCCCCTCAGGTCAGCTTTGTTTACAGCTATTACGATTCCTACAGAAGTGACTTGGTCTCACTTGCTTCAGCTGGCTTAAGTGTAGATGGCAGATATCTAAAGTAGTTCTAATGCATTGTTTTCTAGAAATAACGTATTTCTGTTTGCTAATAAAAGCTAGTTCCATTTTTTTTTTTCCCCCTAATTCACAAACCCATTTTTCAGACTGGAAAATGTGCAGGAATTTTTTAAAATCTAATCATGTGGTGGTTATGTAGCACAGGTAAAAATGCTGTGAGGTGATCTGACTCACTGTACAGAAAATGGATTTTGAACCTGTATGGATAAACAATAATATGCCATATACTTTAAAACACTGTTGAATAAAACCTTTGCTCACTCCATTGGGTTTGGGGTTTTTTTTTCCATCCTCAGACTCGATTGTCAATGATGGACAGTTTAAGCAATTGTACCTAATGTTACAAAGTTTTTCAGTGAATTCCTTTCCCTCAGAACTGCCTTGTTGGGTATGACAGTGAAGACCATCTAAATGGCCTCTACCCTATTGTGTAGCGAAGTCAATTGTTAGGAGAAAGGCTCTCCATGTTGAAGAACTATAGAAAATTCTAACATTGTGTATGAATATGTTTTGGATTTTTATCACCATATGCACACAAAGTGTATTCGTTAAACTGACAAAAAGGGTCTCATTATACAGGGGTCTCATTATACAGTGTTATTATACAGGAGGTGTAGATTTCTAGCTTTTTTTTTCTTAAACTAATGAAATTGTCTCGCATGTTAAAGGACAACTGAGTATGAAATCAATTTGGACATGCCTTTCAGTGTAGTGTTTCTTAGTTCTGTGTTGATTAAATGGTTGCATTACTATGTTACAGATTGCAACTGTAGCAAGATGTCAATTTGTTTTCTTCCTCAAAACCATGTATCTCATCATGTAAATATTGTCAATTTGCAGATTGCAGGAAAATGTAGAATTGGATTGCTCTACACGAGCCTGTTAATGTTAGGGCAGTACATGTTTTTTAAGAGTAAGTTGTTTATTGTCTAGCAGGATCAAAACTTTGCTGGGAGGACAAGGTAGGGTGATTTTATGTAGGACTGTGTGCACATATTAGGTGAATTAAACACCATTTGTGTACTTCTGTTGGTGATGACAAGCTTTTCCCCTTGAGCTTGTTATTTAGCCAGTAACTTTTAGGATGTGGTTTGTTTAGCTGCCTTGTTGGTAACTAAGGTGAAGCATAATTTGAGTCATTAGCTTTAGAAGTCTAGCAATTGTAAACAGGTAGCCCTGCAGCCATTCACACAGGACCTACAGCTATCACAAGCTAAGTGGAGTTGAGACAGTTCAATCCTTAATAGTTGGCTTCCTTGAAAAAGCTACATACAATAGATTAGATTCTCTTCCAAATCTGAATTGATGCTGTGTCCCGCAGGTCTAAGATCTTGTTTTATACTTGACATTGTATCAGAAAGTCAGTCTTTCAGGTGAGAGATAAAACTGCTGTTCAGCTGAAGACTTTCTGCGTCTTCTCCATCTGCCCCAGCACCCTCTTGTTTCAACACTACTGCCTTTCTGTGGCTTTAATTAGCTTCCCTGATTGACAGCAACTAGAATTTTAAGGAGCTGCCACATAGTAGGTGGTCCCAGCCAGTAAGTAAAACTTGCATTTCTGGCAGCAGACTGTTCAAGAAGAACCTTTAGGGCCAGGAAAGGTAAAATCTAGGGACTGCGACAGAGATGGTACACCTCTCGGCTGAAATTGCTTTTCTAAAAGAGCATTATTTGAGCTATTGTAAGTGCACAATTTCTCCCCACCCCCTTTTTTTTAATGCTCACATGAGAGACAGTCTTCTCTTGCGAAGTTCATGTTTGGCTCATTTGATTTGCTTTTTGTTTCATCTGTTTGTGCTTGTGGTTAAAGTGAGCGTGACAGGTTCTTGAGAGAAGAGATGTGATTTTTCAGAGTCTTAAGTCAGCTGCCTGATGTACCTCCCTTCCCTGACCTTTTTTTTCTTTTGTTACTTCATAAGAACCATAGCTTATACTTGTCTTATTTGCATAGAGCTGGTGTTGGAGCTTTCTGCAGTGCTGCAGTGTCTCCTTATGCTTGCCTTCATTGATCTGTTTTCTGTCTGATATACTGATGACAATTACTGAAAGTCCTTGTGTCTGTTGTTGCAGCTGCAGCTTAATTCTTCTTTGTCTTGGTTTTCTGTGGTGGTGTCAGTTGGTATGCTTTCTAGCCAAACAGGGATCTCAGGCTTTTGGTTTTTTAGAATTTTTATAGATTGATTTTACTATTTCATTCGTATATTCTGTATAAATTTGCATTTAACTGGCTCTTCTGTTCCAGAATTATTTCTGCATTGGTATACATAGGTTATAGTTGTTGGGATGGTGGTGATTAAACTGAAAAAGTGCCCTTTTTCTCTGGTTTTACGAGACTTCTTGTTTCCAAGCGACCAACTTTATTCTATAATGATGCATTGTTGTGAGACTTGTGGCTTTTTGTATTGTGCTGCTTTTCCAGTGGTTTCTAATTAATACCCATAATACTGAATACCATACAGCTTGTCCTTGTTGAATGTTGTGATAAAGTTGTTGTTTTCTATCCTGGAGTAGGAACACAAAGCTATTAACCTTCACCTTGTTAGGATTTTATAAGTTTATGAGTGTATGTTTTTGAAAAACAGACACATAGGGGTTTTTTTCTGCTATCTGAGGATGCAGGAAGACCCTGGTACAATTAGAAGTGACTTCTGAATAATTTTTTTTAATTGGATTTGTGCTTTAGTCGGTCCCTTCTGAGGTATCAAGAATGGTTAATAACCTGAAATAGATTTAAT
>VYZV01036455.1:9973-23515 GCA_013401275.1 Pandion haliaetus | reverse complement strand
ACCCGGGACCCTGCCTCTGTATTTTCTCCTCATCCCAAGGTGGCCAGGGGTGGGGGTGGGGAGTGAGGGAGAGGCTTTGTGGTGCTTTGTTACCAGCTGGGCTGAAACCGAAACCAGGACAGTATTTCACACATTCCCAATTCTATGAGAATTGCACTATTATCTGTGGTACCAGTCTGAACTTGTCCCTGAATTTGCTACAGGAGGGCTGCTGTGAAGAGTAAATGGGTTATTGCATTGTATTAGATGGAGTCCTCTGTCTTCAGTGATGGAGTCCTTTATCCTTAGAACCTGCTTTAAAATAATTACAGTATTCTTTGCCAAAAATGTTTATTAGGGTTACGACTAATTTCTGTGTTAGAACCACAGAAAATAGGTCTGGAAGCAAATACCTAGTTTTTTCTTGCATCTCACATATTAATCCAAACTCATTTTAAAGATTGCTAGTTATGAAGATGGTGTAGCCTTCCTACTTAATTGATTTTACACTTTGAAATCCTTACTTTTAAAAAGTCCAAACCATTAACTAGGAGTCCTTTGTTTAAATATTCTTTATCTTTTATATTAAACATGAAAAACATTCTTTCTTTCCTGTTTTTCAGTCATCTTGATATTTTTTAGTTAGGCTGTCGTGCTTTCTCCCACTTCCTTTCTATTAAAGTCACCCTGTTCTTTCCAGTTTACTTAATAGATGATATTTTTTTCACAACATAACAGTAATTAATAACAAAACCAGCTCTAATTTCAGTTCCAGACTTCTAGATGCTTGTCTTTTTTTGGAAGCAGATTTTTTTTTTTTCTTCATGAACCTTCAATATTTGCTCTAATAAAGTTTTTTTAGAATATTTATTAGCAAAATAAATATTTGCTTAATGAAAGGTCTTGCTTTTAGTAGTTTGAGTAAAATCAATGCTGCTGTTTTGAACACAGGTATTTATAATATGTATGATATATGATACATAAGAAATATATATGTGGAAATAAATAACTGAAGAGTCGGTATGCATCTAGCTCTGATTACTGTGAGCATCCATTGGCATTTTTTTTGTGACATATCACTTTTGACTTGAACTGTATAAAAAGTCACTATAAATGTAATTTTAATTATTTAAATATCATGATATCTAAATAAAACATGTTCACAATTTTTTTTTCTTTTAAACTTTTTAAACTATTGAATTTTTGAATGTACCAGACATATGATTTATAACCAAAATATGTGTTTTATGAATACATTTTAGTTGTGGAAGAATATTTCTTCTTTCGTGTGGAATACTGTAAAATTTTCAACCTCGGAAAGAATATGTAATCACACTTAAAAAAAAAAAAGGTGAAAAAAACCTACTGTAACCACCATCATCAGAAAAACAAGCAATGTGTTACATTAAGAGCACTTGAGAATGTTCTGTGATCTCAATTATCAAATTACTTCTTGCATTTTAATGCCTCCACTATTGAGACACCATCACAAGGCCTGTTTTCCAGGCTGTCAGCAATATTCACTTTGTGAAACCCAAGACTTCACAATATTTCAGTTCAGATATCTAAAAACTGACATATCCTAAGACCAATAGTCAGATTAGAAAATTCTTTTATATAGGTTTATAGGTTTAAATCATCAGTGCTCCGGCTTAACAGGCTTAAAATCTGTTTTCCCACTTCATCCATTTTCTATTTGGATAGATTGGTGTCCAGCTCTCATTAGTAACTTATATTTCATCCTTTCAACGTCTTTTAGAGATTTCAGTCTCTGTTAATGTGTATATTTCTATTATGCATTCATCTTAGAAAAAAAGGACAAAAAAACAGTGAACCCCCCCTTTGTCTCTACTCACAGATACCTCATTTATTTAATATGATAAACATTTTGTGACACAGATCGTGACAACTCTTCAAATTTGGCAATTCCCTGTTGGACTACAGTGGTTTTATTTTCTTTGTAACATAATTTATTAATTACAATTTTAGAGATGAAGTTACATTTTCTCTGGAAGAATCAATACTAGAGATGTCTAGAAACCATTATGTTCACGTCAAGCCCCCTAAAATGTAGAAAGTGAAAAAAGAACTTTTGATTTTTTTTCTTCAGTGACACAAAATATTCTTTGTAAAAGCAGAGGAACATTTCTATGATGTTGACAGCACTATTTCTGGTAATAAATTTGTTCTATTCATTATCTAAAGAGTCTGATCAACCTACAAAAACTCATTAAATGCTTTATTAGTCTCAAGTATATGAAATGTTATCAAAGCATCAGAACATAAAAATATTTACTAACTTCTTGTGGTGCAATAGCCAATACCACATGGTTTTATTTCTTCTGATTTTAGGCGATACATAACTGAATTTGATTTTTGAAAGCAGATAAAACTTGCTAATGTAGTTGCAAACTCCAAGTATTTTGTTCCATAACACTTTCCTTGTTCTTGTTATGTAACCAAAATCTATAGAAAGTATTGCCTAAAATCTTGACATATCAACTACATTGTTCAGTCTTTTGTCTAATTTTCAAATCAGATCTTTCTAATTTTGCAAGCAGTGCAGCATTTTTCACTGTTTCAGTAAGAAATTATTCAGCAGGCTAATTGCTGTTACGAGACTTCACAATTAACATGTGCCTTACAGCATTCAATCACAGGCAGTTTGAACAGTTAACATAGAATATCTCCCCTCATATTTTCTGCTTCAATACTCAACTAAATCTCTAACTTCACATTTTACTATGAGAGTCATTCTGCCCCCTTTTTGATTTCACTTTCTACACATTGTCTGCTCTAAGCTACTAAAGCAAACATACTAGTTCTCATGATTGTTTCCTTTTTCTCTTGACTTTATGTACAACAATTTCAGTACCGTTGTAAACAAGGTTGACAGGTATACTCCTCTCCATGGCAAGGTTCACCACTTCCAAGTTTACTGGTATTCTTATAGGTGCTCTTATAGAGGCTTGCACACAGAACAGACTTATAAGTCACTGACAACAAACAAGCTCAGAATGAAGACTCAGCTTTGAGGACTCCCTTGTACAAAACACTCTAATATTTTTATCTCATTGATAAAGCTGCAGTAGCTAAACAGGTGGATATAATATTTCAAGTGGGCAAGAGAATATACTGTACATATATTTAGGAATAAATACACATTGACTATACATTTATTAATTATGCTAATGATCAGATATACCTATATTAAATAGTGGTCACACAGTATCCATGATACCAAGACATGCACCTGGATTAGCCATTGTGTGGATCACTAGCTCCTCATAAAATAGCCTTGCTGTCTTACCACTACATATCCTTGGCTTTTTGCTAAAATGAGACCCAGTAAAGATGCCCTGCAATCATTTATTTTAATTTGTACACCAGCAACATTAGTTTAGGGATTAATGTTTTCTGACCCTCATGTGCAATCTGACAGCCTTGTAATAGCTAAAAGACAGGTTTTGTTAACTTTGTAAATTACTCATAATTGTATTTAATTTGTTGGTTAGAAAACCAAAATAACAAATACCTGAGCATGGGATAAAGACAATGACTGAAGGTGGTGTCCCTTGGTAATGTAAAGCTCTTTGACTCACAGTTTTTTTTCTGGAAATATTCTGAATAATTTTATTTTAAAATAACTTTTTTTGTCACAAATAGTCAAGTCAGTGTTGCATGTGAACAGAATGGTTACATGACTTAAAATAAGAGAAAATTTCAATCACATATACTCATTTCTAGTGGGGATTAACTTAAAAAGCAATCTTTTCCTGGTCTTATTAATTATGAACTAGGCCTTTAAGTGAGATAAGAGTAGGGTGTGTGCCATGAAATTGAAACAACACAGTTAAAAACAAAAAAAAAAACTTACCAGTTTTATTCACATTGGTGGTGGCATTCATTCATACTTACAATTAGTTGCTGGAATCATTTAAAAAAAAAAAAAGATCCACATGAAGGTCATTGTATTATGGGAAATACTCTTTGTTAAAGTAAGCAGCTTAAACTTACATCCTGGCTTTTTTGAAATTAAATGGATTTTCAGAGAATAGTCCAGGTACTCTTCAGTTCCCATTACTCATGTAGAGAAAATTAGCAAAGTTCTGTCAAAGATTAGACTGTAGGGAATTACCCCTGTGTAAAATAATTCCTTCAGAATAACAAAGGCAGAGCTACCTGCCTGCTCCAACACTAAATCTTTTTCAATATTCTAGACCAGGAACACAAGCACAAAAAATGCTAAAACTCACTTGTGCATTACAAAAAAATCAAAATATTTACATAGTGAGTAAGGGAACAATATCAAGTTTAAGAGAATTCAATCTGATTTACAGGCAAAAATCAACAGGAAAATTATCATAATATTTCAGGTCAATGTTTGTGAGGCATATTTTGACATAGGTATTGAACTTCAATGCAGCTATAGATTTCAGAATTATATTTTTTTAATAACAATGGAAAAGTAAGCCAACACAGATTTTTGCCTAGATTATGAAGCGTATTCTTGAAAGAACTAATTCATAAATTTACTATTTCACAGTTTTTTGGTTTTCAACATAAGGAGAAAATCCCTGTTACTGCAAACACTCTACACTATTATCCCAAAGCTAATCTTAACACTTCTGAACAAAAATTTCTTGTCTCTTGAGAGATGAGCTAATTCACTTACCTGAATATGACATTACAACAGGTGAGACTGCAGCCTTTTTTTGTAATTGTCTAACAGACAAAACCTTTCAGAAAGGAAAATGTTGAAAATTTTAAATCATAAAGATAGGTTGAAGTGGATTGTGATATTAATCAAAGTTGATCTCAAAAGACGGATTTTTTTTTCCCATTTTTTTGGTATCAAGATAATACAAGATTTTTCACTGTCTTAAAATCAGGGACTTTAGCTGCTTTGGCTCTTGATGTTTGGTATTATATGACTAAGTATCTACAGTGGGTTGAACTTGGCTAGCTGCCAGGTGCCCACCAAGCAGCTCTATCACTCCGTCTTCATCAACCAGGCAAGGGGAAAAAATACAACAAAAAGCTTGTGGGTTTCAAAAAGGACAGGGACATTACTTGCTACCATCATGGACAAAACAGACTCGGCTGGGAGAAATTAATTTATTGCCAAACAGAGTAGGATAATGAGAAATAAGAACAAAACTAAAACCACCTTCCCCCCACCCCTCCCTTCTTCCTAGGCTCAACTTCACTCCAAACTCTTCCATCTCCTTCCCTCACACAGCTCAGGGGGATGGAGAATGGGGGTTATGGTCAGCTCATAAAGCTTTGTCTCTGCTGCTCCTTCTTCCTTACGTTGTTCCCTTGCTCCAGTGTGGGCTCCTCTCCACAGGGTCACAGCGCTTGCTAGGAGCCTGCTCCAGCACAGGCTTTCTATGTGCTACAGGTTAGATATCTGCTCCATGCTGGACCTCTATGGGATGCACGAGGACAACCTGTGTCATCATGTTCCTCGCCACAGGCTGCAGGGGAATCTCTGCTCCGGTGCCTGGAGCACCTCCTCCCCCTCCTTCTTCACTGACCTGGGTTTCTGCAGAGTTGTTTCTCTCACATATTCTTATGCCTCTCTCCCAATTGTTTTGAAGCAGTTTTTCCCTATTCTTAAATATGTTAACACAGGGGTGCTACCAATGTCAATGATTGGCTTAGTCTTGGCCAGCGGCAGGTCCATCTTAAAGCCAACATGGGGGCAGCTTCCGGTGTTTTCTCACAGAAGCCACACTTGCACCCCCCCATGACCAAAACCTTGCCATGGAAACCTAATGCAGTATCACATATGTTGGTGTGCCCTGTTGTATTCTTTGGGAGTGGCTTCCTTTTAGTGATATTGAAATATTGCCTGGGCTGAAATCTATAAAATCAGAAAAAAAAAAAAAGGTGATAGCAATGCTTAATGAGGTGTTACAGCGAACTGTGAGGTTATTCTCTCTGCACTCCTCCTCTTTTCTTATGATTAGCCAAATATTAGTGGGTAATTGCCATCCTTAAAATTAATTTTTTTTACTTGGTTAAAAAAAATAATAATCATGGTATCAATCACTGCTTTCTAAAAGCATTAAAAGCTTGCCCAAGTTATGATAATAAATAACTATTCATCTCAGAAACACAGATTTCTTACAGAATATTAAAGAAGAAACAGTATTTTTAATATCAGGCAGACAGAACTTAGTCTTAAGGAAGAAATCAAATTAAAAATAGATTACAGCATTTTCTTTTATCTCTGCACTTTGTAGGCTACAACACTTGTTTTTATATGTCTTTATACTGTGGGATGATTTTCTTAATGCAGCAGATGTTAATCACGCATCTCTTTTCTGGTTCCAGTGCAGAGACTGCAAATCACAACAAAACCATTAAGGCAAAGACTGGGTCAAGTAGCTATAATAAATCATCTTCAAAGACCCATTTGGCCCTTAGTTCTTCAGTTTTCATTAGGTCTATTGAAGTTTTAAGTACAATCTTCTGCAAGTGAAATTTGGTTTTTGTTGCGTTTTCTCTTGTGAAGTTGTACAAGGTCAGATTTTCTGGAAATGTTAAACTGTGCTATAGCTGAATTGACTGTTTTTTGAAGATGGATGGAAATCATAGCTTTTATGCATTGGTTAACTTCCCTTTTGCCTAGATATAGAATATGAATGAAAATTCTAACTTACTCAGTTTCTGTACTTTATCATTAGATAAAAATGTAAAATGGAATCTTTTGAGTTTTGCATGTTATGAGTTTAACAGTGTTATAAAGTGATGAATGTACTGCATTTTTTTTTTTCATGAACAAATTGATAATGTAATTCTTCTTTGGGAGAAGTTTAACCAATCTCTTGGAGTACAAGACATTTAGTGTACAGCAATTCTTACTATGAACTAAACACATATGAAGGGCATACCCATAGTATAGCCATGATAATCCAATAATTTTCCTGAACATAATTAGATTTTCAGTCAGTACATTGCTTTCATCTGTGAGAAGAGCTGGAAAGTGCAGTGATAGTGACATGTCACTTGTAAGACTAAGTAAAAAAGGAGTATGAGAAAAGGGGGACTGTCGTGGTTTTGGTTTCAGCCCAGCCGGTAACAAAGCACCAGGCAGCTGCTCGCTCAAGCCCCCACCCCCTCTGCTGGCCACGTTGGGATGAGGAGAAAATCCAAAGGCAGGCTCGTGGGTCGAGACAAGGACTGGGAGGGATCACTCCCCACTTACGGTCACGGGCAAAAGACAGGCTCAACTTGGGGAAGAAACAAAATCAATTTAAATTTACTACAAATCAAATCAAACCCAAGGGTATTAGGAAGGGAAACCAAACATCAGAACACCTTCCCTCCACCCCTCCCTCCCTTCCTTCCCAGCTCAGCTCCATTCCTGGTTCTCACTACCTCCTCCCCCTGGCGGCGCAGGGGAACAGGGGATGGGGATCAGGGTTGGGGTCAGCTCGCCATGCATTCCTGCCGCTCCTTTCCTCAGGGGGAGGATTACTCACTTGTCCCCTGCTCCACCGTGGGGTCCCTCCCACAGGAGACAGTCCTTCATGAACTTCTCCAACGTGGGTTCTTTCCATGGGCTGCAGTTCCTCACAAACTTCCCTGGTGTGGGTCCTTTCCGTGGGCTTCAGTTCTTCCCAATCTTCCCTGGTGTGGTTCCTTTCCGCCAGCTTCAGCTATTCAGTCACACACTGCTCCAGTGCGGGCTTTCCCATGGAGTCACAGCACTGTTAACCCCCATAGGCTGCAGGAGGACAGCCTGCTGTCTCACCATGGGCTGCAGGGCCATCAGCCTCCTTAGGCACCCCTCCTCCCCTTCCTTCTTCACTGACCTTAGTAGATGAAGATGAAGTCTAGATGTAGTCAAAGTCTGACTCGTTAAAGACGACCGTATTAATGGTTTTGTTTATTTATGGTGTGCTGTAAGATTTTTTCATAGGCAACACTTGCTCAGCTTATGCATATTATATTACCCTTCTTCACTCATAGAAACTGGGATCACTAAATATAAATATGTAAGAAAAAAAGAAAAAGTAAAAAAGGATACTCTGTAGTTTGTTCAGAAAAAAAAAAGAATAAAAATAAGTATTATCATTAATCACTTGATGGCGCTTTAACTTTCCAACAATGTACAGGGAACATTTTGGATTATACCCATATTATTGTATCAAGTAATCTGACCAAGATTTTTGTGATGAGGAAAACCTGCTATTCTGTTGCAAGAAATAGTGATCGGAATACTTTGCAATTCAGCAATTTTACCTGTTCATGAAATGGGGAGGACTTCAAAAGAGAAAAAAAAAATATTTTTGCTTCTTCTCTGAGAAATTAGGTCATAGTTATATTCACTTTGAAGGAGACAGGTTTTGGTCATCATATATACTTGAAAAATTCTTCTTTGTAACTCCCTGCTTTTTCAAAACAAAGTTTAGTTTTCATTTACTTTGCAAAGATCTAAGAAGCAAAGACAAATGTCTAGTTCATAGTTGTTAAAAATTCTAATCCATTATTTTTCTGTGATGAGAATAGTCTATTAGTTTCCTACAGCTATGGAAAAATATTGGAGAACCTGTAATGACCCAAACACTTAAAATGGGAAATTAAATTACATCCTCCCCATATAGATATATCCTATTCCATGTTGGTTTCAATAAACCAAATAAATTGTTAACAGCTAACACATTTTCTCATATCTGTGAAACAGTCATTGCAAACCAGAAACTCAGTAAACCTATTCATTTAGTCAGTGAATGAGTGATGAGTGTCTGTATATCATACATTTGTACATGGGTACAAATGGATACATAACAATATTCAGAAATGCATTGTGATATAAAGCTGTTCATAGATATAGCATTACAGACACCTAATCAGTAATAATTGAGATAACTGTACATTTTTTTTATATTTCATCATTTATCCATGGAATGCACCAGAACTGATTTCAAATGTCTGGCCTGAGAAACACTTTGCATTCCATTCTCAGTGTTTTACAGTCATCAAGTAGTTGCTTTTCCATTGCTGTCCTTTCTACCTTTAATTCTAACACAAACTAGAAAGTGTGAAAAGATAAAGTTTAAAAGTAGAAAAAAATTGATGTCAATTTAACACCAAGCTTTGGAATTGCAAACATTATTAGGAATAGCTTTTGTGTGACTTAGCAGATCATTTTCATTAAAAAGAAAACAACAGCAGCTGTTTCACTAGCTAGTTCTTCCAGGCCTCTTCCCAACTTATTTCAAGTGATGTGGAGAGATCTGCCTGATTTAAAAAAAAAACCAACAAACCAAATCTTAATGTACAAACATATAACACATTTCTATTAGGGTGATTTTGCCTGATTCAGCAGGATCTATACCTGATCTCTGCCAAAGTTATCTTGCATTTCATCTGGGTCATCAGTATATGCTAATGTACTGAGTACTTAATGTCTTCAGTCATTTCCTTTAGAGATTTTTTTATGTCATCTGATCCTGGGATTGCATTGTAGCCAGTTCTGTTTGATATCTAATTCACAAAATTCTCACTTTGTAAGTGAGATGAACTAATCAAAATCATTATCAATTACACACAGATCAGAAACCCTTTACCGTAGTAACCTTCAGCTCCTGAAGATTTCAGACTTCATGGAAATCTTTATGAAAGTACTCAGCACATTTTTTAAATGAAACTGCAATAGGAGAAAGGAGAAAAAAAAATAGATTCCTATATTTCTTTAGTGAGAATCAAAATTGTCTCCTAAATTCCAAACAATTTCAGGTGTCTGCAAAGGATGCTAGGTCAGCAACAAACCTGATAAAAAGATAATCATGAAATTCCAAAGAAATGCTGAATCATAATTTCTTTTCTGTCACAGATCTGAACCTTTCAAGTCTCACTGGAGGACTCAGAGAATCAGGTGATCTGTGATGATATGGTGGTGCAGTAAAATGTTTTTTCCTGAGTTCTCATAATTTGTTCTAAATTCAATTATTGGCTTAGGAAAGACATAGAGGAGGGCTCAGATATGATTGATAATGATACATACCAGAATTCTAAAACATAATAACCTGGGAATCTTTTTTTTTTTTCCCCATTTTAGAAATACTTCCTATCTTCTCAATCTCTTTTTCAGGCTTTATCTGGAAAATTGCATATACTAATTTTATGAACTTGCTGTTTTTATTGTTTCATTCTCCTCTTTAAGCTGTCTTGGATATTCATTTAGTTGTTCTTTATTTGGTGTATCACATGATATTGTTTAGTGTTAGTTTATAGGGCTTATTTGGTTTTAATTTGCTAAAATAAAATATTTTCTTAGATTTTTTTTTATACTATTTTGGCTTGCTTTTGCTTCCAGCAGCCTTCATTGAAATGCTGTGTTTAGTATTTACATGCTTAATGAAATTAAATTTAAAAAAAAATTACATTTATTTAAGATTACAGAAATTTGAAACATCATATTTGTTTTCACAATTTAGAAAGTGTGTAATTAATCTTATTTGATATCAGTAAAGAGCTCATTAGTAAAATATTAATAGGACATTAAGCAAACAGGATATATATTTAGGGATGCCTTGTTCTCTTCACTATATTGTTTCTTGCCTTTTTGTCTATATACTAGTCAATCTGCTATTCTCATTTTCAGTGCAGCAGCCATTTCAAAAGAAAAACAGAACCCAGGGACCTCTAATACTCCCAGTGTAATCTTGAAACTTCAAGCTTTCAGACAACATGAATCATTCAAATCCATTAGCCATTATCATCTGCAGTCTGCAGTGAGGAGGATTGAGTTCAGTAACATTTAAAAAATAATTGACATGCACAAGTCCATGTTTGCTCAATTTGATAGCCTCCTATGATGAAATGGCTAGCCCTGTGGATGAAGCAGTGAGCAGTAGATGCTGCTGATCCTGACTTTAGCAATGCTTTTGACATTATGCCCCTCTAATGTTAGGTCCCAAGGTGTGAAAGGAGTTTTGTGCAAAGGCTCACCTGGCATCTTCTGTGGGACAAGTGCAGTTCATACAGTGAATCATGGCCCTCTCAGCCCAGACTGCACCAGACTGAAGATTTTGGTCATGCAAATGAGGGTATGTTGTATAGCTCAGCATATATGCTGAGGAAATGTGTAGTATCTTAGGATGTAAACCCTGGTAGAACAGTACTGAAAAACCATGTAGAATGGATGGAGCCAGGTTTGATTCGCTCCCAACTGCACTGTTTATCTCCTTGGAAACTTTCCCCAAAACCACACTGTTCTGTTTTTTTCTGGAGGAACTTTGCTAGTTCTTCCCATGACAGAGTCTGGAAACTAATGGTTATGTGATGGTGATAATCCTGGAACAGAACTGAATTAGATCACTAAGATATGTGAAAGTAAATATACCATAAGAAGTCAAATTCAGTCACTCTTCCCAGTTTAGTGTCATCTGCAAACTTGCTGAGGGTCATCATCCAGATCATTAATAAAGATTATTCAGGTATTTATGTACATTGATGAGATCCCACCTCCTCCAAGCCTTCTCTTCTCTGGGTTAAACAGTACCAACACACACAGCATTCCCTTAATCATGTTTGTGACTCCAGGTGTGGCCTCACCACTGCTGAGCAGAGGGCCTCTTAGGCCAAATTAGTGTGCTAGTACGTTGGATTTGAAAGTGAAATAATAACAATAAGCCAAGTCTTGTCTGCTGAAATTGTTACTAATGAAACCAAAATCCCTCTGAATCTCAAACAGCAATTCAAGCACCACCTACAGTTAAAGTCAGTTGCATTTGCTAGGTACCTCCAATTTGACCTTTAGGTCTTACAAGCACCATACTTTAGGTGTGCAAGCATTCCCAGATGTGCCATTTTCAAGATGAAATGCACTTGTTTTCCTTTGAGAGGCCAACCATGACTCCACTTTATATACATAGTTTGTCCTGAGCACTGATGGCCTTAGATTCAGCAATCTGGGAGTAGCAGCCAATTTTTCCATAATAGAGTGGTGATTTGAACTGCCTCCAGACCTTGTCTGTTCATCTGAATTTATGAATCTTCCATTTCTGCTTCCATGGTAATCCACCTTCAATAACTGACATAAAGTGTGCTGCAAGTCAACTCTTTAAATCAGGAGTTCAGAATATTTTAAGGCATGGGTGGTAACATGAGTAAAATACAAGTAAAAGCCTTCTCAACAAAATGAGGGAAGTGTAGAAAGCAGCATTGTTTTTTTTGTATCAAAGATTGATTTTGCATATAGGAAAACAAAAATGAAAAAAACATATTTGCTCATACATCATCTAATAATGATTTATTTAATTGGAACGGGAGTAAAACTATACAAAATGTTTTGTGGAATCAGTGAGAGAAAGGTGACATATAATCTTTGATGCCATTTTTTCTGTCATATTATAGAATGACAAAGTGCTTTGAATATCATCCAAGAAAACCCTAACTATAGTGGATACTGCTAGTCTTGTAAAATCGCACACAAAAAAAACCCATACCTGAAAATGAAATGGAATTGTCTGAGCCAGTTAGAGTCTTGGGTATTATATAGCTTTTGACTTGTAATTATGCACTATTTCAGTTATTCAGTTTTCTGAAGTCTCTGACAGTCATGGAAAATTATGTTATTTTTCTAGATATTTTATCTCTCCTTTGGAATATAGGGGAGGACAAGTTTCTGTTAGAAAGTTCTATAGGTCCCTTAGTAAATTATAAAGAGGTGTTATTTATTAAGTTCTAAAATGCCTCAACTCTTTGATTTTACACATATTTTAAAATATAATTTTAACACCTAAAAACCTACTTGGACTTATCTTTTAGTTGGTTTACATTTTGTTGTTTAGAATTGATATGTATGTATTATATCTTTAGTTTGATTACTTCAGAAAACCTGGAATATGAAAATCTTGAAATACTGAGTGCTGTTATTTGTCAAACAAAATGACAGAATCTACATAATAATTACAGTTATTACTTGTCAATTGTACTAAAGTCATGCAAACTTCTCTATTCAGATTAATCTGTTCTAACTGGCAGTGTGGTTTTACCCCAGCCAGAAGCCGGGCTTCCACTCAGCTGCTTGCTCACCCCGCTCAGCAGGATGGTGGAGTAAATAAGAGGAGAAAAAGCTGAAAGTTTATTGTCGTGGTTTCGGGTTCAGCTGGTAACAAAGCACCACGAAGCCACTCACTCACCCCCCAGCCCCGCGTCTGGCCACGTTGGGATGAGGAGAAAATCCAAAGGCAGGCTCGTGGGTCGAGACAAGGACTGGGAGGGATCACTCTCCACTTATGGTCACGGGCAAAAGACAGGCTCAACTTGGGGAAGAAACAAAATCCATTTAATTGACTACTAGTCAAATCAAAACAAAGATATTGGGAAGGAAAACCAAACATCAGAACACCTCCCCCCCCTCCCCTCCCGCCTTCACGGCTCAGCTCCATTCCCGGTGCTTTCTACCTCCTCCCCCTGGTGGTGCAGGGGAACAAAGGATGGGGGTTGAGTCAGCTCGCCACACATCGTCTCTGCCGCTCCTTTCCTCAGGGGGAAGATTCCTCACTCGTCCCCTGCTCCACCGTGGGGTCCCTCCCACGG
>VYZV01036453.1:7776-19615 GCA_013401275.1 Pandion haliaetus | reverse complement strand
GGGTGGGGGGGGAGTGAGCGAGTGGCTGCATGGTGCTTTGTTACCAGCTGGGCTTAAGCCATGACAATGTCCAATGTGCTTTACTTTCTTTTCCTTTACCTTCTTGGAGTTTCAAGTAGTGCATCACCCTGATGTTTAGTACTATAAAGTTACTGCCTCATTGAACAATGAGATCCAAGTGCTAAATTCGGGAGTACTGATGCTAATGTGTCCTTATTTTATCAGTTCTTATTGCCAAAATAATTAAGGTTAAAATAACAATCCATTGTATGTAACATATATACCTTAGAATCAAAGCTAGCTATTCTGCAGGACAACAGTCATCTTTCTGACTAATTGTATTGTTCTATGATTTATTTTATGTATGTATCTGTATGTCTCTTTTTTTCTTTAATCATAATTAGTTTGCACCATTTACAGATGTACATGGTTTAAATTCTGTCCTTGTGTACAGATTTGTTAGGATCACCTGTATGGAACACAGTAAAAGCCGGGCATAGGATGCTCAGAGATTGTATGCTGCAGAAATTTGCCAGAATTAAAAAAAAAAAATCATCATAGAATTTATGAATTTATTTTTGCAACTTATTTTACAGCAGTTAATTATTCATATAAATGAGTCAGAATTATTGTGAGAAATCCAATAAAAAGTTCAATTAAAAACCTAAATTATAAGTTTAATCAGAATCTTCCACAGCACAAAACCTGATTTGCATATAGTCTCATTGAAAAATGCTTTGTGTAAGATGAACATTGCATTTTTGTGCAGTCTCAGCTCTATTAGTTATTTCTGCTGCATAAATGATCATATATCATTTTATCGATGGCAATTTTCTCTGCAGCTGGAGTTTTTTTAAAAAGAAATCAGTAGCTCTCCATCTTGATACTGAAAGTTCAGTAGGTTCCTCTTTTTTGTATATTAGCAGTAACTGAATCAACACAAATTAGGAAATCCAGAGAGTGTTCCAAAGGAAAACTGTCCCTACAAAACTATGTCCTGTTCTACTGAATTGTTGGCCTGCCATCATAAAAATTGCATTACTACATTAATAGCAAGTTTCAGAAAAGCTTGTTTTGGCTAAAAGCACATAAATCTCCAAGAACATCAACCATAATACAGACTGACTGAGGAGGTTATTTTATTCAGGCTAACAATATAATAGAAGTGAGACTTCCCAGGAAAATTGATGTTGTTGACTATGGAAGAAAATTACATTAAAAAACTCCACCTCATTGTTTAGAAGGAGGTACGCAGTCCATGAAAGAGAGGATTCAAACTGAAAATGGTTGAATGGCATCGGTTAAACTCTGCAAGTAAAGCAGCTTTTAGCATAACAGGATCTTCAGAATGATCAGTGAATACAACCTGCTCCTCTGATAGAATACGTTTGTTCTGTAGATTCACATCCTCAGATTTAGATGTAAGTGGGGTTTTTTTCATCTTCCTTCTCATGCAGTATCCTCAAGACAAATGTTTAGATCTCAGTTATGTAAATGTAATTTTCTCAAGAGTGAGAAGAGTGAGTTGATGGAGATCTTGTTACACAGATTGCTGTACATGACTTTTTGGTTATACTTGTGATAGGAAAGTGTTCTGTTTAAAAAAAGCATTTGACTAATAATAATGATTTGTGAACAGAATAAGCATAATGCAATAAGTGGAAAGTACATCTGCATGTTGGTACTTATGTGAGAAGTTGCTTATTTCAGGATGAAAAATTGTTTGCTCTACAGTCATTGTGGTTTTGTGTGGCAGAACTCACTGCATTCTCCAAGGCGAAGTTGCCAAGGGACGTGATCACTACAGTCTCCCTTTTTTGTATGCCCTTATGTCCCATCATTCAAATAATTCCACAACTCCCATAGATAAGTTGCTGAGCAGAATAGAGAATATCACTCTCATCTGTTTTCATTTGGCAGCAATGCAGAAGACTTGGTTGATCAACATCTTTAATGAGGACTATAAGAGTGCACAGATATTTGGATCAAAGGGTAATCTCTCTTTTATGTAACTGTGGAGCCTCACATATCACTAGATTATTCTCTGCACTTGCTGTAAATAATTCTCCCCATCAGAGCTAAGCACTTTGTAACTATTGTCTCTAAATTATAAGATGATCTATACCACCTCCACCTCTGTGCAGTTCCCTGACCTGAAGTTGCTTATTTTCACTCAGCTCCAGCTGCATATTTATGGCCACAGTATCACATTTTCTCTCAATGGGACAATGCATTTTTCATATCAAACAGAACTTGTTTTTAATGCAACATTTCATCATCACCTATTATTATTATTATCCTCTGGAAAGTGTAGCGCCCAGCTGAAAAGATGAACTTATGTCTGTTTATTCATTGAATAGCTTAGAGCTGTAGCATGGGTGGGAGCAGATGCAGTTTCCTCTGAAGGGGTTTCAAACAGAACTGGCATGTCCATGTTGTGTTTGTGCTCAGTTGCCTCTTTGGGTGGCCTCTGATTGACACATAAGGTGGAGGATGGAGGTTCGACCTCAAAATCTTTACAGCTGTGTCTATAAACATACCTGGATGCTATGATACAGAATCTATAGGCATTCAAGGATGGCTGGAAAGCCCTCAACACCTGAGCAGCTGAAAAAGTACTCAAGGCTGTGCATTACCCTGTGACCCTGACTTAAGAGTCCACCCCTGTAGCTGTATAGGTGTGGAGTCTGACATTAGTACTGTGCTATACCTTTGCATCATTGTGATCTTACCCCACAAGGGAAAACAATGTCTAGAAATACAGATATAGCAAAGGATTCTGGGAAAGGGGGGTTAGTGAAGTTCCATGAGGTGGTGTCAGAAAATCTAGAAATCTGTTTTAACCTACGCAAGTGGCAGTATTACACTCCTTTACAAAAGGGATGGAATATGTTAGGCAAAATCGAGCACAAAACAACTATTGGTGTATAGCCAGTGTCATACACCAGAAATAATCTTATCTGTCCAAAACCCAAGATGTAACACGGCTACTGCAGTATAATTCCTGTCTAAGGTTCAGCATGCATCAGGGGTGAATGAGATACTTTTCACAGCTAAATTTTCACTTAGATCATTCCATAGGAGCAGATACCCAAGAGAAGAAGAGTTCTGTTTATATCACATGCTTGGGAGAAACGTGGCCTTTTCCAAAGTAGCAGAGTATTAAAAGTCTTCAAGAGCAACAGCACACACACAGTATCCTATTAAAGGTTAATGAGCAATTCTGCTTGATTTATACATATGTTTGAAAAGAACTAAGTGCTAAGTAATATAACATGAACTGCTTGCTTGTCAGACATGATTTACTAAATAAAATAATAGAAAAATAGCAGCGGTATCTTTTTTTTAGTTGGAAAGCTCAAAAACAATGCAAAATTTGAAATTGTTTAAGAACTATTTTCCTGTCTCTCTCACGTGTAACAGCCTATTCTTCTACATATGTTGTTTGAAACAGAGATGCCAGAAGGGGTTTTCCTACTGCTTATAGTCATTCTCTTTTCACCAGATATTCCTGCTTCCCTTCACCTCCCCATCTCTGTTTGGAGGCAAGATTCAATCTAATATTTCATTTAGAATACAACATTTGCCCTTATGAATATCCTTTTCCCACAGTATATTACTTTTTTCTCTGGATTTAATTCCAGAAATCTGTTATCATTCTGTTACTGCTGCCAGTTATAACTTTCAGTTTGACACCTACTGTATCAGCATCACCCTGCTTTTTTGTAGGAGGGGGATGTGAATTGGTCTGGGTGCCACTTTACCATTTACCCAGCCTTGAAAGGCTGTAAAAGTATGTGAACTTTAGTGCATCTATAAATCATTCACTGACACCTGGAGAAAACACCTGAACACAGCCTGTCCCCAGTACAGAAAGCTCCATGTCCTCCTGATCTCATGTTGGGGATGCTGACAACTGACTGGTGTGTGTGTCCTTGTCCTTAGGTGCTGAGCAGTGTTGGGAGCTGCTCACCTGTGTGTCAGTCGACTGTCATGGCGAAAATGTGAATGGCAAGCACACAGATCACTGTATTTAACACCTTGGAGATGACAGTTTTATAACGTGCCATTTCAGAGTGAGTGTTGGAGGTGAGAGTGGACACGGTAGCTGTCATGGTTTAACCCCAGCCAGCAACTAAGCACCACGCAGCAGCTCACTCACCTCCCCCCACCCCGTGGGATGGGGGAGAGAATCAGGAAAAAAAAGTAAAACTCATCAGTTGAGATAAGAACAGTTTAATAGAACAGAAAGGAAGAAACTAATATGATAATAATAAAAATAATAAAATCACAATAATAATAATAAAGGGATTGGATTATACAGGTGCTGCACAATGCAACTGCTCACTACCTGCCGACTGGTGCCCAGTTAGTCCCAGAGCAGTGATTCCTCCCAGCCTCACTCCCCCCAGTTTATATACTGGACATGATGTCACATGGTATGGAATACCCTGTTGGCCAGTTTGGGTCAGCTGCCCTGGTTGTGTCCCCTCCCAGCTTCTTGTGTCCCTCCAGCCTCCTTGCTGGCTGGGCATCAGAAGCTGAATAATCCTTGACTTTAGTCTAAACATTACTTAGCAACAACTGAAAACATCAGTGTGTTATCAACATTCTTCTCATACCGAACCCAAAACATAGCACTATACCAGCTACTAGGAAGACAGTTAACTCTATCCCAGCTGAAACCAGGACAGTAGCACTGAGTCCTGTAGCTCTCTTTCCTTTGGTTATATTCTCTTCTTTTAGCAGTATTTAACACGTGATATCACTTGCACTGAACAGTCCACCTCTGCCATGCCCTGGACGTCATGCCAGTTTTCAGTCAGGTACATTATGATAGTCACTTGCTGTGGTGAATTATGTGTCAGGTTTTGCTGTGCAGTTTCAGATGTCATCAGCCTCTTGTGATAGGAACTGCGGTAATGAGACAGATAAAGGGCAAAGTAGAGCATTCAAGGAATAATGAAAAGAGTGAAATACAGAGCATACATTTCATAAAAGGAGTAAGGCAGTTGCTGTCATGATAGAAGGAATATACTGACAGGCGAAATAGAGATGAACCTCTTAATGCTTCAACTGTAGTGGAGCTGAATGGTCATGATTGCTAGTGTTCTGTTAACTTACATCTTACTGAGAATAGATGCACTTAGTACTCCTGCTTGTGTCTATTCTCAGAAGTGTCAGTGTGTGTGTAGGGGGTGCTTCTGAAAACTGCATACGCAGAAATGGTGCAGAGTCTTTTATACAATAATCTGGGTACCACAATATACAGGAACATATTTACCACAAAGATACCGAGACAAAAATATTTGTGACAAAATTCCAAAACAGGAATAAATTCAGGAGAAACATAAAGAATTGAAAACTCTCTAAATTGAAACTAATGAAACATTTGATGAGTGGTAAAGAAAAAGAGAATTTGCTCAGTGAGCAGAAGTTTAGCTGAGGTGAAACTAGAGATGATTTTCTCATGCAACTGGTTAAGTTTATGTAAGAAATGAACATAAGAGCTTACTCAGCAATGTGGTTCTTAGGATAGATGAAAAAGGGTTAGACAAAAATCTATAGAGAGAAACATAATGCCTACTTCGGGCATCTCCTTAGGTGTTTTAAATCACACTCCTGGAGGTCTCTGCCTAACTCCATGGATGGAACGTAAGCTTTTAGCTGTGGTCCAAGAAATCCTAAATTAAATGTCTAAAGTAGGCTAATCTCTGCACAAATACCAACCATACAGATTAAATGACTTAGCTGGCAAACCATTTCAAATTCAGTATGCCAAATCAATCTAACAGACCACTGTGGAGTGGTGTACAATTTATACCAGAGTCACAACTGCCCAATAAGTGTTCAACCAACTAAGAAAACTCACACTACCCAAGCTCTAATTCTGAATCACCTCCAATTGAAAATTCAAGACTTTTGACCAGAAACCCAGCAGAGTTGATGCAAGGGAGAATGCAGGAACCAGAGAAAATGGTCAGCTGTAAAAGCTGAGAAAAGGAGAATTAAACTACAAATTGCTGTTCTCTGAATAGCTACTACCAAGCAGCTGTAAACATCTGAAACAAAAAAAATCCAGAGTATAAAACTAAAAACTTCTATGGGGAGATACAAGTGTAAAGTTGGTGTTCTAGAGATTAGGCTGGTGTAACCGTCTTCCTGACTGGCCTAGGGACCTCTTTAGTCTCTGGGGCTGTGTTTCTGCATTGACAGTGAAAGGATAGTAATCTTTGTCTACAGTGCAAGACTGTGGCTAGTGCTCATAGACTGTTTTGAAAATTTGCTATGTTCCTAAAATTTAATTCTCAGACATGGTAAAGGATGTAAATATTGCTGAACTTAGGCTGACCTGATTCTCACTGGAGATACTTGGTGGTCAGTAGTGATAAAGAACACCATGCTGGCAGGAGCTATGCTATGCCATTGGTCACAGAAATAGTAGAATCAGGCCATTCTGCATTGGTTTGGCGTTGTACAAAGTTATACAATCTTGAGAGAAAGTTATTAAGGAAAATAGCTGAGATTTGAGGGATGATATGATGCTGCCAAGTGCACTGAATTTTTTAGTTTATTATATAATGGATTCCTGACACTTCAAAGATTAAAAAAATAAGAAAAAAAATAATCACTGAGCTTGAACCTAAAAGGCTTACCTGTGCACGTAGTTGTTAGTAATGCCAGCAGCCACACTGGCTTTTCCTGAAAGTAAGTACAGCTGATAGTAGAGTGTGTGAGTTGTCAGTGCATTATCAGACTCTGCTGAAATCTTCTAGTATATTGGTATTATTTTTAGCATATTGAAAAAAACAGGTGGGGATTTTAAGGTGTTGGAAATTAAGTCCAATGAGCTGAAAGGAGAAAATAAGACAAAGACTGTAGCTGAGAAATATTCTCAAGAGCTTATAAGTCAAGATCCTACATATCTGAAAAATATTCCTAATTACTTCACTCACCCATGATAAAACATTACATGTTTAGAGCAACTCTTATGATTAGGGATGGTCAGTAAATTTCTTTCTTAAATTTTTTTAAAGAAAATTTGAGTTTCAACCTTTTATTTAAATGTACAATGTGATAAAAAGCAGAAGCTAGCTGCAGTTTGATATTATTGTCCAGCTTTTGAAAATTAAATTCCTTTTTTGACAGAAAATCTGAAAAAAAAATTCAGAAATTCTCATACACTAGAATAATTTTGAAAATTTCCTGCATCAAATAATTTACATTTTTGGAACAGCTTCTTTTTCCTTTTAATTCAATCTTCTTTGTAGCTTAGTATCTTTTCTTCACTTTCTTTTAAGTATTTTTCTCTTTTACTCTAATTCAGGGAGCTTGATATTCCAAGTTTATTGTTGTAAAGTGGTTTCTTTAATAATAGCTGCTGTTGCATTGTATACTTTATTGTATCCTTTCCTTCCATCAGTATAGAATGAAGAATGTATGGCTAAAACCTAACAAAATTATACATTAAAAATCAAAGGCTCTGGTAAGACAGATTGGAAGCATAGCTTTTGAAGTTAAGTAAAGCTGACAACTTTCATTTACAAAGTTCAAATGGCAAATGGAAAACATCTACAGTGAAGCAAAAAGAAGAGACCCATCTTTCATATATAATTGGAATACCTGAAGGTATAATGCTCAGAAGAGAGGAAATAAAACAAAGTGCCAAATGTAAGGGATATTACTGATGACTTTACACCACCAGATGAAGAACTAATGTGAACAGGAGGGAAAACTAAGGCATGGACAAATTTAGTTCAATATTTCCACATGTATAAATGATGCTGAATTTTGCTGATTAAGGTGGTGATGTCATTTTTTTGTTTGTTTTCTTTTATTTGATATAATGGTGATTTTGTGGCACAAGGTATGTCTGTTAAGCTTTGAGCTAGCAGAGTATTCTAAGCATACATGTAACGTTAGACAAGGACTTCAGATCTTACTGAGAAATGATGTGCCGTAACTGACTGCAAAGCAAAGCAAGGCATTTGTTTCTGAATTTGGGGCCTTTATTCCTGCACCCTTAGCATTTCCATGCCTGTCCAACCTCCGTAACACAGGAATGAGCCTGTGAAGCTTCCCGTCTTACAAAGGGCCACCAGCCACAGAGACCTATAATTTCAAAAGAATACTCTATATTTTTCATCTCCTCATTTTCACGTACCTGGTTTTGGCCCTTGGGGAGTTGACCATTACAGCTTTTCAACCTGCCACACTGGGTAGCACAGGAACAAAGCGTTGTTCTGGGGAGAGCTCAGACTAAGCCTAAACAATCCAGAGCAGTGGAGGAGAGCTGGAAGGTACAAGTGAGCCTTTCACAGTGCTTTCCAACTCCTGTGCTGATGTTGCTGGCTCAGTGCCCTCTGTGCTGAGTACTGGGGACAACGGGATTTGCATAAACATGGATCTGCACTGCAAAGGGCTCTCCATGCAATTGAGGAGGATTGCATGGGATGTTTTGTAAGGGCCTCTCCACACGGCTGTAGTTGGGAATTTAAGCACTAAAGCCAGTTCCTGTTGTCATTGCACATTGCATATCCTGCAAGTTTTTCATGGAGTCAGAAAGGAAACAGTTCAAGGTTTGCCTAACAACTACTTTTTTGGGACTGCTTGTGCTATTACTATTGCTCAGTGGATGATGCCACCTGATTCAAAGCGTCTGAGAGGTTTAAATGATACAGAAACTGCAAGAGCAAAATGTTAGACAAGACAGGCTCACTAATTGAAGTGGTGAATGTAATATTTTAACATTTTTAAATATTAATAAAGAGTGGAAAGGGGAAGGAAAAAAGGACAAAGGAAACATTCAGTCTACATAAAGTGCATCCTACAACAGGTAAAAAATACAGTACCCATGAACCATATGAGCTATCAAAACAGGAGACAGGCCAGATGCCTCTTGGGACAAGAGTCTTACATCTTGTCTCTCGAAAAGAAAACAGATTATCTTTGCCTTTCACTGTATTCAGAATGCATCCACACATGATGGTCTAGCTAGTGGAAGATACAGATGTATGCAAGGTCTGCCTTAATTTCTCCTTTCTTTTCAGCACAGAATCAGGTTGGACAATTTTAAAAGTTTTTCTTTCATCATTTATTTAATGAAATATAATTTCATGTCATACAAGTTGCTCCTGAAGACATGATTTGAATTTAGACATGCTTAAATTACTTAAATCAAACTGATTTTATCTGTCAGTCAGGAATACTTTATAATTGGTTGCTGGTTCTTAATTTATAGCAAATATCAAGTAGAATCAGAACTTTTTCCCTTCAGAGATTAGTCCAATATGTCTTTGATATTTCTGATTGCAGAACTTTCTGTTGTTAATTAGTATGCAATTTCACACTTCAGCACTCTAGCCCACCACTGAATTTTAATGGCAACCATCTAACACTTAATGATAAACTACTAAATGAATAAAGTTATACAACTATGGAGGAAGATTTTTTGTATGCAGGTGCCTGGATTTTTCTTAGCCTGTAATCCAGTGTTTCTGTATATTGTGGATTGTACACTTGTGATGTGGCTGGGTTTACTGTTCCTTGTCCCTTAGAGAGGACTTAGAGGAGGAGATACATATGCTTTAATAGCACAGCAATCAGAGGATATCACAGCAGCCATCAGCTGCAGACTCTCCCCCATAAAAACACTGTATCTACCAGTCTGGATGTTGATGTTGCATCCTGTATGACCAGACTCTTCTGGCCTGTCTTCAGTGCTTGTTCGAGATTAGATATAGTATTAATACAAATGCTTGAGAAGCATCATGTCTGACATGTATTTTGTCTGCCAGATATATTCAGCAATTTCCATCTTGATGAGATGGGCAGAAGTTAATCCTTGCAAAGAAGATTCTGGCTAATGTATAAATCTGTCAACAAAACATCTAGGAATATATTTTGTGTGTTTTGGTGTAATTTTCATAATCTAAACTGGATTTCAGACACCAAAGAATATTTACATATAGGTGTCCAGTTCAAAAGCCAAAAATGATCCATGCTCATATATATTAACTTCTGAAGATTTGGTGAATATAGACTGCAGAAGGTGCATGCTAAACTTCAGGCAAGATAATACTTAGCTTGGTTGAAAAGCTTCCACAAGGCTCTTCAGAATAACTTCTAATGTTAAGGGAGAGGCTGTGTAAGGTGGATTTCAGTTGCTTGTGAATAAAAGATAGAAATAGCTGAAGAGCTGAATTTGACCTTAGCTCTTAGAAAGCTGACAATAAAAGAGGCCCAACCTCATTGGTGATTTATTATGAGGATACATTTTGTTACAGCTGTCAGCAATGAGAAGTGTAATAAAATGAAGTTTGTCTTACCAAGTGTTTTCACTCTCTAAGATTTGTGCTAAGTCCATAACAAGTAGCCTTAACTGAGAGGATCCTGAGAATGTTCAGAAATTTTCTCTCCTTTTAAGAAGAGCAAGTCTTCAGCCTCCTTAACTTCCTCTGGGTTTTCTAGATTTTACACTAAATTGAACTCAGAATCATGAGGGTACAGCCATTGTGAATTTATGATTCTACTGTCAACAGCTGTCATTCAAAAATGATGATAGTTTCAAATTTTTGTGGTGTACTTTTAACTGCATTTGAGGGTAGATGTTTGAATAGTCAGGATTTAAGTTTTCAAACACTGTCTTGTAAGAAATGAACATTTTTCTCTTAAAGTCAAATTTCTTGCACAGTCCTAATGCCCCCCCCAAGACATTCTTCAAGAGAAAAAAAGTATGTTTTGAAGATTTGCAATAAAAATGTTGGCTGTATATTTTTCAGTGTTTAGTACAATGGGATTATGATTGGAGCCACCCTGTCCTTTTTTCCCCCAAAGATATAAATACACAATATTTTCCACATACTATTTTCTTATTTTCCTTTCTGCCTGTCTCTTTCTGTATGTGTGTGTTTTAAGAACAGACTTTTGGGGGGGTGTGGTGTGGGGATGAAGTGTCTGGAAGCTATTATCTCCTTTTTAGAATTAAGTGTTATGACCACAGCAATGAAAATAAAGAGGAAAAACTTATTAGTATTTGCTTAGTTTAAACAAGATCAGTGCAGTGGGGATACTGTAGCTTGATCTGCAAAAGACATACCAGCTTGAGTACTAGAAAGCTGTAGAACCATTTTAGTGTGCCTCCACCTATGCTGATTTACCAGACATCTCACCAGAGCTAATGAACTGACACAGCACTATGCTAATGGGGAGGCATTACTTCCAGTATGCAGTCAAAATTATTTAACTTTAGCCTGAGCATTTCTATGCAATGCTGTGTTGTACAGACATACAGTGAAGCAGATATTATGTGCTTTTAATGAACTACTAGAGAAGAGAGAGGGGAAAAAACACTTCTGCCTGCACCTGTTCTAAAATTTTTGCTCTGTGCTTTTTTAAATGCAAAATGGCTCTTTGAGAGCACAGGAATTACTTGAAAACAATTGGCTTTTTGGTATGAAAAATAAAGAAGCAAAAAAAAGGCTTTTTTTCACTGACAAAATGTGTTAAAAAGCTGCAGTACATTTTGAAAGAAAATGAAAAATGAAATCACTGATTTGTTTTGGACAGAAGACTATATAATTAATCTGCTCTCAAGGTCAATTGGACGTGTGTGCAGAAAACAAACTCCTGAAGCATAACAAAAATTCTGATACTACCTTCCCCTGTAGCATTTACTGTCTCCCCACTGGGAAGTCATGATTTACATGTCTATTTAAAAAGAGTGAATTTATCTCAATTTATCTCAAAAGTTGTTGTGTAACTAGGTACTACTCTGGAAAGTATTTTTAAAAAATGACTACTCTGGAACTTTTCAGGAAGCTTACTGTATTATAGAATA